>SKCR01040148.1:600000-817919 GCA_019454045.1 Zanthoxylum bungeanum | reverse complement strand
TATCGGGATAATATGACTAAGTCATGCTTATCCGATTATAGAGAGTAGTTACCAGAGATCCGATATGTGCTTCGTACGGGGCATATATAATTCCAGCCCCAGGCCTAGCACGTGACATCCGATACTGGATCGCAATACGCAATATTACGTATACTATGCCTGATACAGATTACATATTCCTTTAAGAATATTTCTGGAGAATTGGGAAGGCACGGTGCATTGCTAGAAGCCAACCATGTCTCGTAAATCGGTAAAATGTAGTACTAGGTACGTACGTGTTCGGATAGTCCGACGACCGGATTTACTGCCAATATATCCAGGAATCTCATGGGTCGCTTCTCGAAGATTCACCGATGACGTATGACTCGCACATAATTAATCTGGGATTAATTAGTAGAGAGAAAATTAATGTGGGATTAATTGCGGAGATATTTTATCTGGGATAAAATATTATTTAAAGAGAGAGAACGATTAATTTGGAATTAATCGATAAAATAATATATTCGATATATTAAACGAAATTAGATTTCGACGCGGAATTAAAATTAGATTTTAATTCGGGAGAACGAGTTAATTTAGAATTAATTCGCTAGCGACATGAATAGTAATTTTGCTAGGCATAATTATTTAATTAAATTTGATTTAATTACGTCGCAACAGAAAATTCGTTAATTCGGAATTAGCGAACCCGAGCCCGGGAGTGTTTGCAGGCCCACTCGGACTTCGAATCAAGTGGGGCCCACAAGTCACATCACGCGTCACATCATTAGTCATTCTTGTGATGTAAGTCACATCAACTTTGAGTGAAGTGATGCATGTCACTTTTGTGATTGATGGAAGTAGTTGAAGACTTTAAAGTCTTGTACCAAATTTTGAATTTGGTAATTGGTAATAGTTTTTGAAAACAAATACACAACATTATCTTCTCTTCTCCCTGTCTCCACTCATGACATTCTTGCCATTTTCTCTCTAAGTTCTTGGCTTGGCCGAGAACAAGAAGAAGCAAAAGGGGAAGATTTGTGGCAAAATTTTCCAAGATGCTAGAATATCCAAGGGGTCTTACAAAGGTGATAGGGAAACCCATTCATGAGCATGGAATCCACACTTAAAGCTTAGAGCTTGAAGGACCACCATGGAGGACCTTGATCGAAACACATGGAGCACAAAGAGGGCTTGGCCGAGAGCTTCATTGGAGGAGAAATTTTTATGTTCTTCGCATCACAAAGTCGATCAAAGTGAGTATTTCCGCAGCTTTACTTTGATGTATTCGCACTTTTCATCGCTTAATATGATCTTGGTTTGACATAGAAAACCCAACAACTAGGTGTTAAGACACCCTTACAGACTTAATTATTCAGATCTGAGATATCTATGTTTTTATTTTATTTTATTTAACATCTTCAATCCATGTAGCGAGCTTTGGGCCAATTACTCCCAAACCAGTTGGCTTTAGGGCACTAGGTGTTAAAACACCCCTACAGACTTAATTACTCGGATTTCAGATGTAAATTTTTTTTATTCCATTGCTTTTTAGATGCTTCCTCCAATTAAACTAGAACACTGAATATTATGAACTTTTCAACACAACTTATGGGTGTATGTTACCATGCATGTTGATAATACCTGTCAACTGAGTATATGAAGATCCAATTTAGTCAGTATTATGGAGAATTCACAAATTCAATAATTCAAAAGGAGATAAACAAAAATTAACTTGTTACGAAATATGTTGAGATACGTCTCAGGAGTGGAAATTCCTTACACAGCTATCTCACACCAATTTCACCTGATTAATCAAGTTAAAAAAAAAACAAAAGAAAACAAAATATATATTTTTTTAATTTTTTTGACTAAAAACCAAGTAAAAACAACATAACGAAAAAAATAAAAATAAGATACTAATCAACTATTCCCCTCCCTCAAACCTAATTGAGACATTGTCCCCAATGTCTAAAAAGTAGAAGAAGAGTTTAGAAGTGTAGGCACTGCATTTTTACATATAAGTCCCGATGATGAGTCTCACATAGAGACACCACCTCTTTAATTGTGGAAGCCGCGGGAAACAGACGTCGGAAGGGAAGAGTCAAGAATTGACATTTCTGTTGGATTTAATTCGCTGGATTAGCTTCGGGTTCGCTTGTTCGACCTCTGTTTCAAAACACATCCTTAGCCCACACACCAAGCCCACTAAATGGACCAAGCCCACACGCCCAAAGACTTAAGCCACACACCCAACTCACATTCCAAAATAACAAAATCACATTAAACACATGCATAAATCAAGCCAAATCCCCTTCCTAAATTAAAGAAATCCCATGGATCCCTTGCCTAATTAAACCAAATCATATCCCTAACTAAAAGAGAAGAAATCAAATTAAATCAAATCAATCCCTAATTAAAAGATTTCTTTATCACCTACTAAATTAAAAGATATTCCCTTTAATGCACAAATCCTTCTCAATCTCCAGCAAGGAAAGCCCTTATCCCTTTGCCTATAAAAAGAACCTTTCACCAACACATTAAACCTGACTCATTCTCACGAAAAACACAAAGAAAATAACTCCTAGCTCATTCACACCCCTTCTCTCTCTAGTTAGCATTCACGCTATTGCCCTTCTCACAGCCTAACCTTCTCTCTGCCCTCTCTCTAAAACAAAAATCAACAAACAATTGCCATCAAACATGCAGCCCTCACATAGCCATACATTCACACAAAAAAATCACAAACAAAACCAAAGACACCCCAACAGCTCACGCCCAACCTCTCTCACTCACTGCCTCACGCCCCAAACATACTCCACTCACGTAAGCCACTCACTGCTTCACGCCCCAAACATACTCCACTCACGTAAGCCACTCACGCCATCACCGACTCACATATACACTGCCTCTTCACGTGCCTTCAGTTCACACAAACATTCCCCTACATTGCCTTTGTTCACGCAAATAAACCCTATTCATGCCATCTGTCTTCATCAGCCCTCACGCAAGCCATCACCCTGCACATGCCACTGAAGCCACTGCCCACTCAATTCAACACATTCATGTCATTGCCAGTAAACCACCCAAACACGCCCCAAACTGCACCCTAAAATAGCCCAGAAAATACATCAAAAACTGCCCCAAAATAGTGACAAAACCGCAGCCCCAAACCCTCTAAAAACCGCAAAAACAGTGGCCTAAATTCCCTTAAAACAATGACCAGAAAACATAGCGAAAATAGTAGCGAAAGAGAGTGAAAACAGCAGCCTAAGCAGCGAAACAGTGAAGGAAAATGTTGAACCAGTGAACCGGAGGAGTTGCGGAGCATCAACCCTTCCGACGACCGTGTAACGCACTTTCGAGAAACGACAAAAGAGGTTAGACCTGAGGGCACCTTCTTTATTTATTATCTTTCATTTTTTTATTTATCTTTAATACATTAGTGCATATGAGTATTGTGGATTGGTGCATGATGTGATTTCCAGATGAACGGAATATGTGGTCTCTCTTGTGGTATATCGGATGGAAACCCGGATGTAAATTCCGCAGCCGAATCCGAATGGACGGTAGTGCGATTTGTACTCGGGATACAATGCCACGTACCACTTGAGAGACACACGTATTTCATTTCATCCAACCTCGTATTCGAGCATGATTTAGTCTAGTAGATTATTTAGCATGATTTAGTCTAGTATGTTATTTTTTTAAGTATGATTATGTTACTTTTTATGCATGGTTTAGTTGTTTATCTTAAGCATGATTAATTATTTATTTTGCGTTGGGAATTTGCATTATGTTTAGGTTGTTATTTGTTTCCCGCATTATATGGTCGAAGTATCTTCATGAGATTGCCTTGTGTTATTATATGTTTACCGTTATGATGACTTACTTTTCAAGCATGCAAACTTAGACATAGGATTTACTTTGACGAATGTGAACTAGATCTAAGTTACTCTTGAATATATATGTTGCGTAGATTCGGTTAATTCATTGCACAAATCATATCATTACAAGTGGCATAAGTAAGGGACCATTCCGAACCCAACGGTTTGAGGTCTTCCTTTGCGAGGGGTGAGTTCGGCCTTAAATCATTTCCCGGTTCACACCGGGTGGTGACTCCATGTTATTTCTACGGTTTAGTTCCCCCGCGGGCTATTCCGTACTCCGAACTAGGCCGTGAGCCTAGAACAGCGTCGCCGATTTCTGTGTCCTACAGTCTGGCGACTCCACTGGGGACAGAGAATTGGCCCCGAAATATTATCCTGTAGTGATTGTGATTTGTGCTTTAGTTAATCGTGTCTACCGTGGGTTGAAAATGGTTTAATCAAAGGCATTGTTAAGGCTATGTGATGGTTCGATGTCTTCCTTCATTCACTACCTTGCTATAAGGAAAAGCTGTGAAGACACCAAGACAATCATTACCCGTAGCTCATTGTGACAGACTAGTTTGGAGGACTCGTTGTTTATTCCTGTCACCGAGGCGATAAGAGCCTAAGAGACTTGGGTATTTAAGAGAGTTCGCTCCACCCTCTCTCTGGGGAATCTACAATGGGAAATCCATTCGATAGTTAGTCACACACCGTATCTCGTTGGCACGTACCGTAAGGTATAAAAAAGGTGTGTTCACTTGGTCGCTTGAACCCTTGAGTGGGGAGTCCTAGTTGTGGACAATCCTTCGTCAGCGAGAGCCTTTGTCCGCACTCCCGTAAACCCATATTTGAACCTTAGTCGTAGAATTAGTAGAAATTATTTTGTATGTTGATGTTTTGGGCTGTCGTCATTTGGATCCAGTTGGACCTTTTGTCAAAAGATGTGAGCTTGTTGGGCCACTTAAACTGGGACGAGTTCGTGTCCTTTGACAGTTGGGTCAAAAGCTTCTAAAATGCCGATGGGCCATCTTATGTTTGTGCCTCTTATCATTTGAAGTTTTTTAGCCATGTTATCGCAAAAGTGTAAACTTATTGGGCCTTTTTCAACTGGGACAAGTTTGCACCTCGCAACAGTATGATTAAATACTTTAAAATTGTAATTGGCCGACTTATATATTCCATGCATCGCACGCATTTCATGCATCTCACGCATACACACATCACATTAACCCCGTGTCTTAAAAGCCATCATAGATATCCGTTGGGTTAGAAAAAAAAGATTTGTCAAGAAGAGTTTAGCAAACATGGATATCGAGAAAAGGAAGCCGAGAAACAGAAAATTTTACGGCAAGGATAGAAAGACCATGGTGGGCGCGAAAAAAAAAAGGAAAAAAAAGAGAGAAAAAGAAAAAAAAGAAAAAAAAAAGAAAAAAAAAGAAAGTAAAAAATTTGTTTGTTTTTAGCCCTTGATAGTTAGACATAAGTCCAATGATGAAATCGTTTGCTTTAGGGTGAAATATTAGAAACGATAAACTCTTGATGTGCTTTTATCTGATACTTTGAGTGATTGATCTATGTTAGACTCGTAAGCACTTCACTACAGGTTCTTAACGGTGAAAACCTGAGTAGTTGGTAAGGTGACTAGTTGAAGAAATTGTAGGTCGGTGAATGACCGTTTGCTTAGATGTCTATCTTGATTTGCTTATGTTATGATGTGTGGTATGGTTGAAAATGAATGAAAAGTCTCTAAAGAAAAGAATTGAACCACCTATAACCGATAAGCGTGAAGCTACTCATGGGCGAGTATTAGGACCACCATGAGGAGAAATGCTACCTTAAAGGGTAGGTGTGTTGAAAAAAAAAAGAAAGAAAAAAAAAGAAGAAGAAAAGAAAAAGAAAAGAAAAGAAAAAAAGAAGAAGTTCAAAATGAAAAGGAAAAGAGAGAGACAAAAGAGAAAGAAACCCATACCACATTGAGCACAGAAAAGCAACTGCAGGCATAATTGAGACATCTAGGTTGGTTTGACCCATCGATCCCAGTTTTTTGACGAAATCATTGAGTTGGCTTACCTGGGGATGAATCTGCAAAGGAATCCTTGCACACACACACTTTGAGTCTGGCTTAGATCATTTATTCAAAGACTTGGATTTGAGTTGCATTGAATGTTTTGAAGGTTCTCTGGTTTCAATATTGGGCATTCTTTGAGGGCAATAATATGTGTAATTATTGGGACTATTTCGTAGCATGTGATATAATATGGTGATATAGAATTCCATATCATGTGGTCCACCTTGACCTAATGCAAGCAGTAGAGAGCAGAAAGCTAAATCAAGACTAGGGGCAACCAGTCTACCACCTCACGAATTAGGGGCGTAATGAGATATTGAGTCATGGGACCAAAGGAAACTGAACAATTACCAGAAGAGAATTGACAGAAAGAAACTGTATGCAGGCCCCAGGGGCGACCAAAGACAGTTATAGGCGAGAAGCACCGAAGAGCACAAGGAAGACCTAACCCATCGGAATAGGAAACACATTCATGCATGCATGCATACACGTCATAGACACATAATCTTTGTCTTGTTTTTGTTCAGAGGTTTTAAAGAAAATGAGAAAGCGGCAAATGCAAGCCAACCAGAAACAGCAACATAGCATCATCAGTTTGGGATGAGTCCTAGGGTCAAGGCCCACATCAGCATCAGTTTTGGGATGAGTCCCAGGGTCGAGGCCCACATCAGCATCAATTTAGGGATGAGTCCCAGGGCGAGGCCCACATCATCATAAATATCAGTTTTGGGATGAGTCCCAGGGTCGAGGACCACATCAGTATCAGTTTTGGGGATGAGTCCCAAGGTTGAGGCCCACATCAGTATCAGTTCAGGGCGAGGCCCACATCAGCATCAGTCTGGGGGCAAGGCCCACATCAATATCAGTTTTGAGGGCGAGGCACACATCAGTACCAGTTTAGGGTCGAAGACCCACTACATCATCAGTTTGAGGGCGAGGCCCACATTGTCAGCGGTATGGGGATGCATCCCAAGGTCGAGGCCCATGTTGTCGGTTGCAGTTCCGGGATGCGTCCCAGGGTCGATGACCCACTACATCATCAGTTTGAGGGCGAGGCCCACATTGTCAGCAGTATTGGGATGCGTCCCAAGGTCGAGGCTCCCCCGTTGTCGGTTGTAGTTCCGGGATGCGTCCCAGGGTCGAGGGCCCACTGCATCATCAGCACAGTTCGAGAATGAACAAGTCGGGAATGACACTTCGAGAATGGAGCACAGTTCGTGAATGAACTAGCCAGGAATGGCACTTCGAGAATGGAGCACAGTTCGAGAATGAACAAGCCGGGAATGGCATTCCAAGAATGGAGCATAGTTCGAGAATGAACAAGCTGAGAATGGCACTCCGAGAATGGATCACAGTTCGAGAATGAAAAAGCCGGGAATGGTACTCCGAGAATGGAGCACGGTTCGAGAATGAACAAGCCAGGAATGGCACTCCGAGAATTGAGCACGGTTTGGGAATGAACAAGCCAAGAATGGCATTCTGAGAATGGAGCAAGGTTCGAGAATAAACAAAGCCGAGAATGGCACTCTGAGAATGGACCACGGTTTGGGAATCAACAAGCCGGGAATGGCACTCCGAGAATGGAGCATAGTTCGAGAATGAACTAATTGAAAATGGCACTCCGAGAATGGAGCACGGTTCAGGAATGGACCACATCACAGTAACGGTTCAGGAATGAACGACCTCACAGTAACGGTTCGGGAATGAACCACCTCACAGTAACAGTTCGGGAATGGACCACCTCACAAAGTAACGGTTCGGGAATGGACCACCTCACACAGTAACGGTTCGGGAATAGACCACCTCAAAGCATGGTTCGAGAACGAACCATCATATTATCAGTATCAGTCTTGCCAGGTATGGCACTCTGGGGACGAAGCCCACATCAGCATCAGTAACAGTTTTGCCAGGTATGGCACTTTGGGGGCGAGGCCCACATCATTATCAGTATCAGTTTGGGCGGGTATGGCACTCCGGGTATGGAGACATCAGTTTCAGTTTTGCCAGGTATGGCACTCCGGGTATGGAGACATCAGTTTTAGTTTTGCCGGGTATGGCACTCCGGGTATGGAGACATCAGTATCAGTTTTACCGGTTATGGCACTCCGGGTATGGAGACATCAGTTTCGGTTTTGCCGGGTATGGCACTCCGGGTATGGAGACATCAATATTAGTTTTGCCGGGTATGGCACTCCGGGTATGGAGACACATCATCAATTTTTCCAGGTACGGCACTCCAGGTATGAGATATCACTGTGACACTCTAGGTATGGAGAAGCAACCGCGACACCTCGGGTATGAGGTTTAGCTTGCCAAGTACGGCACTCCGGGTATGGAGATATCATTGCGACACTCTAGGTATGGAGGCGCAACCGCGACACCTCGGGTATGGGGTTTAGCTTGCCAGGTATGGCACTCCGGGTATGGAGATATCACTGCGACACTCTAGGTATGGAGGCGCAACCGCGACACCTCGGGTATGGGGTTTAGCTTGCCAGGTACGGCACTCCGGGTATGGAGATATCCCTGCGACACTCTAGGTATGGAGACGCAATTGTGACACCTCGGGTATGGGGTTTAGCTTGCTAGGTACGACACTCTGGGTATGGAGATATCACAGCGACACTCTAGGTATGGAGACGCAATCGTGACACCTCGGGTATGGGGTTTAGCTTGCCGGGTATGGCACAACAAAATCAGCTCTGTGACACTCTAGGTATGGAGACGCAATCGTGACACCTCGGGTATGGGGTTTAGCACGCCGGGTATGGCACAACAAAATCAACTCTACGACACTATAGGTACGGAGACGCAACCGCGACACCTCGGGTATGAGGTTTAGCACGCCAGGTATGGCACAACAAAATCAACTCTGCGACACTCTAGGTATGGAGACGCAACCCCGAAACCTCGAGTATGAGGTTTAGCACGCCGGGAATGGCACAACAAAATCAACTCAACTCAAAGCAACAGACAAGTCAAGTGGCAGCTGGCGAGCCAGGTAAGTAAAAATGCATTGCATAGACTTTGATAGGATTGTCATTGTCACACACTGCACAAGTCCCATCAAAGTGGGGACGACTGTAGGCACTGCATTTTTGTATATAAGTCTCGATGATGAGTCTCACATAGAGACACTACCTCTTTAATTGTGGAAGCCGAGAGAAACGGACGTCGAAAGGGAAGAGTCAAGAATTGACATTTCTGTTGGATTTAATTCGCTGGATTAGCTTCGAGTTCGCTTGTTGGACCTCTGTTTCAAAACACATCCTTAGCCCATACACCACTAAACCATCCACCAAGCCCACTAAATGGACCAAGCCCACACGCCCAACTCACCTTCCAAAATAACAAAATCACATTAAACACATGCATAAATCAAGCCAAATCCCCTTCCTAAATTAAAGAAATCCCATGGATCCCTTGCCTAATTAAACCAAATCATATCCCTAACTAAAAGAGAAGAAATCAAATTAAATCAAATCACTTCCCTAATTAAAAGATTTTCCTTATCACATACTAAATTAAAAGATATTCCCTTTAATGCATAAATCCGTCTCTTTCTCCAACAAGGAAAGCCCCCATCCATTTGCCTATAAAAAGAACCCTTCACCAACACATTAAACCTGGCTCATTCTCACAAAAAACACAAAGAAAATAACTCCTAGCTCATTCACACCCCTCCTCTCTCTAGATAGCATTCACGCCATTGCCCTTCTCACAACTTAACCTTCTCTCTGCCCTCTTTCTAAAACAAAAATCAACAAACAATTGCCATCAAACACGCAGCCCTCACATAGCAATACATTCACGCCAAAAAAAAACAAACAAAACCAAAGACACCCCAACAGCTAATGCCCAACCTCTATCACTCACTACCTCACGCCCCAAACATACTCCACTCACGTAAGCCACTCACTACCTCACGCCCCAAACATACTCCACTCACGTAAGCCACTCACTGCCTCACGCCCCAAACACACTCCACTCACATAAGCCACTCACGCCATCCAACCTTGCATTACCACTTGAGAGACATACGTATTTCGTTTCATCCAACCTTGTATTCGAGCATGATTTAGTCTAGTAGATTATTTAACATGATTTAGTCTAGTATGTTATTTTTCTAAGTATGATTATGTTACTTTTTATGCATGGTTTAGTTGTTTATCTTAAGCATGATTAATTATTTATTTTGAGTTGGGAATTTGTATTATGTTTAGGTTGTTATTTGTTTTCCGCATTATATGGTCGAAGTATGTTCATGAGATTGCAGTGTGTTATTCTATGTTTGCCGTTATGATGACTTACTTTTCAAGCATGCAAACTTAGACATAGGATTTACTTTGACGAATGTGAACTAGATCTAAGTTACTCTTGAACATATATGTTGCATAGATTCGGTTAATTCATTGCACAAATCATATCATTACAAGTGGCATAAGTAAGGGACCATTCCGAACCCAACGGTTTGAGGTCTTCCCTTGCGAGGGGTGAGTGCGGCCTTAAATCATTTTCCCAGTTCACATCGGGTGGTGACTCCATGTTATTTCTCCGGTTTAGTTCCCCCGCGGGCTATTCCGTACTCCCAACTAGGCCGAGAGCCTAGAACAGCGTCACCGATTTTTGTGTCCTACAAGAAGACAATACTTGGTTAGCTGGAATTCTACATCTAAAAAGAAAATTAAAGGTTAAGATCCAAATTTATCCGATGCTTCTTACCATGGTCATTATCAGACCAGTTTATCTTGGAAAGGATAGGGTCAATTTGTGGTTCAAAGGCTAAGATTTGGTCAATTAAATCATGGGCAATTTTGGCAGTGAAAATGATATCTTTTACAGGTTTTGACACGAACCTATTTCTCCGAGCATCATCAAGAAACACACAAAGAAAGTCATAAAATCCATCAGCATTAAACAATCCAATTGGTTTATGGTGTATGTTCAAGTTCGCCTAAGATAGCACTGTAAAAATTTCCTCCATTGTGCCCAAGCCACTTGGCAAAACAATAAAAGCATCAGCACGGTTAATCATTTCAACCAGTCGTTCATACATACCTGACATGTTGCATTCATCTTCATTTGATGGTCCTATAAAATTCGCCTCTACCAAAAGTTTTAGATGATTCCCAGAACTTGACTACCTCTTTCCTGTATGGCCCTTGAAACGTACCTCATTAGTCCAAGATTGTAACCGCCATATACTAGGTGCATATTCCTTTCAGCTATGACTCGACCCAATTCCTGTGCTGCCCCAACAAATTCAGGTTTAGAACCAACACTAGTACCGCAAAACACACAAATGTTTACAACTCGTCTTCTTGAAGTTGCTTCCATTTTTTTTTATTTCTTTCTCAAATCTTGGATGTCTTCAAGAGTTCAATGACGAGCTCAATTTATAGATCCTGAAAAAGGTTGAGTAATAATAGCACTAGTACCTGCCAAATGACAATTTTTATGATGGTCTAACACCTAGAGAGCGCCAATTCGTAGAGACAATGTGCAATTGTGAGTTTATAAGGAATGACCCTGATGAGGCATTTGAGTACCTAGATGACTTAGCTAAGAAATCTCTTTCATGGACTGGACCTAATGCCCTAGATAACACTGACAGGACACAAACTTCTTATAGCAGGAGCCTACAACACTTGAGGGAAAATGATAGTCTTAATGCACATGTTGAGCTATTAACTAGACATTTAGGAGCCTTAAAAGCCAGAGATAACAAGACTATGCATTCAGTCTCCCATCTAGAACCCCAAAAGTGTGATGCATATGAGGAATACTGTAACACTTTAGGGACGTACCAGAAGCCTTATACACCATATCCAGATACCTATAACCCTAGTTGGCGGAACCATCCCAATCTTAGTTGGAGACATGAGTCTCATCAGCCTATTCAAGCACCACCACCTAAAGATTACAGTGCTCCTCGTTATCACACACCTACTGTTCTTAAGAAATCTTTAGAGGATACTGTGTAAGCATTTATGGAGGCACAGAAGGCAATTGTGGAAGCCTAAAATAAAACGAACCAAAAGTTTGAGTCACTGATAGCTCAGATAGCTGAAAATCATAGGGAGATTAAGAGTCAGATCTCTAAATTAACTAATGTCCTGAGTGCAAAAGAAAAAGGCAAATTTCCATCTCAAGCTCAACCTAATCCATAAGAGCAACACATAACACATGCTAATCATTAGGTAGCCAATATAAAAAGTATTAATGCCATAATTACTAGGAGTGGTAGAGAGGTAGGAGTGAAGAACACCTCCAACATTATAGAGGACCCCAAGGATAGTAGTGCAAATACCCCTCAGGAAGAACAAGTGCCACCTTTCCAAGATAGAGTACATTTCCCACAAGCACTTAGGCCCACAGTGAGAGTTCCAGATCTAAATGTTGAAAAAAAATCACAGGGTGAGGGTGAGTGTCATTACTCATACATGCTAGAAATAGTCCAGCCAGAAACAGCTTCTCTACAACCTGGAGTAAATCCTCATGAGCTAAAACTGGTCCCAAAGAACCGAAAAATGAGAAAAAGGAAAATGAGGGCTCACTTAAAGATGATACCTGGGAGATTAAAAGGGAGGTTGAGCCAACTTTACCTTATGAGCAGCCAAAAATTTCAACAATCTCCATATCCTGGAGGATCAATAGATAAACTGCCACAGCTAGACAAGCATTCTCTCTCATGCCTTCATGAGTTCGCTAGATGGAAACCACCATGACAACTTAAGTGGTTACGTCTGGTTGAAGACGTTAAACTTAGCGCTAGCGGGGAGGCAACCATTTTATTTATTTTATTTTATTTTATTTAGTTTTATATTATTGTGTGCTAACTGCATGTTTATTTTTTCTGTTTGCATGAGTGTTTATGCAAGAGTTAGCACAACCTACACAACCACACAATTAATGTCTCACCAGCAGGAACCTGATCAACTCTGCTCCTGGTAGTGTTGTTCCTTAATCCTTTTTCTTTGTATTAATCTTACGTTGAGGACAATGCAAGCTTTAAATGAGGGGGTGTATGCATGCGCATGATAATACCTATCATAAATACATTTTATTAAAAAAAATTGTTGTTTTGTTTGTTTTTAGTCTTTGCGAGTTAATCATAAGTCCAATGATGAAATTTTTTATTTTAGGATGAAATCTTAGAAACGATAAATCATTTAATATACTTTTTTCTGATGCTTTGAGTAGTTGATTTAGGTTAGACTCATAAGCACTTAATTATGGGTTTCTAGCAGTGAAAGCCTGAGTAGCTGGTAAGGTGACTAGTTGAAGAAATTAAATGTCGATGAATGACCGTTTGCATAGATGTCTATCCTGATTTTCTTGTGTTATGATGTTTGGTATAGTTGAAAATAAAAGAAAAGTCTCTAAAGAAAAAAATTAAATCACCTATAACCGATAAGCGTGAAGCTACCCATTGGCGAGTATTAGGACCACCATGAGGAGAAATGCTACCTTAAAGGGTAGGTGTGTTGGAAAAAAAAGAAAAAAGAAAAAAAAAAAAAAAAAAGACAAGAAAAGAAAAGAAAAAAGAAAACCATACCATATTGAGCACATAAAAGCAATTACAGAGCTTGATTTAGATATCTAGGTTCGTTTGACCCATCAATCCCAGTTTTTAAACGAAATCATTTAGTTAGCTTACTTAGGAATAAAGTTGTGAATGAACCTTTACACACACACACTGTGAGTCTGGCTTGGATGATTTATTCAATGACTTGGATTTGAGTTGCACTGAGTACTTTGAAGGTTCTCAAGTTTTATTACTAGGCATTATTTGAGGACAATAATATGTGTAACTATTGGGACTAGTTTATTTTTTTATTTTTTTTTTGCATGTTTGCATGTGTTTTGAATGACGTTTGTGGGTGTCGTCGCTGTAAGCCCTCATGAGACTATAACTCGTCCACTAGGGACACCTAGGGGTTTAAAGGCTTTTTGCATACACTAAATGCAATCGTGATCCCTATGAAAATGGCTTAGATAGTTTTATTTATTCATTTAGTTTTTATTTTATTTTTGCGCTTGAATTGCTAGGGACTAGCAATAAGCTGGTTGGGGGTTGTGATAAGTGCATGAAAATATACTTTAAACATCACTTATTCGGGATTATTGTTAACTTTTTAGTTATATATTTTATATTTTATTATATAAATTTCATTATCATATTAATTTAGAAAGTATTTATTATTTAAGTTAATTTAGTAATTTTTTTTTTGTAGGAATTAGAAAGGAAAGCATGCAAAGGTGGCAAAAAGAAACAAGCTCACGCATGGAAAGAGAGAGAAAGAAGCATCCACCAACTTTGACCAATTTAAGGAACAAAAGAAAGAAGAATTGGAGAAGGAGAGAGAGAGCTTGATCACGTGAGAAGCAACAAATGAGTTGCAATTGTTGATCTTGAGTAAACAAACGTGGGACCATGAGAAACAATTAAACAAGAAATAAATAAAAGAGCAAAGGAAGCATGAACGTGGGCCCAAATTGCATTAGGGTTCAATATTTGCTTCGTTATATAAAGCATGCAAGGTGACAAAAAAATGGAGCTGTGTAAAATAAATACAATAAAATAGAGGTAGGCGGGAGAACGAAAGGAAGCAGTGCCGAGAGTTATTTGAAGAAGAAGCAGTGCCGAGAGCAACCAGGGAGCAGTGATGATGAATTACACGATGTCTTCCCGATCTGTTGACGTTGTTTCTTTCTTCGGCATGGAGAACTAATCTCCTAAGGTAGAGCTAAGGACGAAGTCTTGTACCCAACTATTTTATTTTTGTTATATGATTCTTGGATGAGTTTATTTGCTTAAATACAATTGATATCGTATTATTCTCTTTATCTTTTGATTATTTGAATCCAGAAACTATATTTATTAATTTACATATAGATTCAGTCACACTTTTTCTATGTGTGGTTTGTGAGAATAGTTGTGACTGGTTAAGGTTGTTTTGCAAGTTAATCTTCTGCTGCAATATTGCCCGAGGGTATATTGTCGTCGTTAGATAGGTTGTAACAATAGCCTTATGTGTTGTTAACGTAGAGAAGATAAGTTATCAATTACTTTAGAACTTTAATTTGTGTAGAATTAAATATCCTCCAATTGTTGATTTGGGACGTGAAACCCTCAATTGCGTAATAAAAAGAATCAATAACCGAATATAAGAAATTGGTACAAGAGGGGATCCTTACGCTTTGCTATTTCTCTCTACTGATAAAATCCTGCAAATTTTCATAATCTTTAGTTTACATTGCTGCAGGCACTGTATTTTTGCATATAAGTCCCGATGATGAGTCTCACATGGAGACACTACCTCTTAAGTTGCGTAAGCCGCGGGAAACGGACGTCGGAAGGGAAAAGTCAAGAATTGACACTTTGTTGGATTTAATTCATTTGCTTAGCCTCGGGTTCGCTTGTTGGATCTCTGTTTTAATTGTTAGCCTTGGCCCAAACCCCCGCAAGTCACGCCCATAAGCCCACCAAACCCTTCAAGTCACACCCATGCCTTCCAAAATAACAAAATCACACATTAAACACATGCTAAAATCAAGAAAAATCATCTTCCCTAATTAAAAGATACAAATCAAATATCATCAAACACTTTCCTAATTCAAGTAAATCATATCCATAATAAAAAGAGAAGAAATCAAATCAAATCCAATTACCTCCTTAATTAAAAATTTTCCTTATCACATACTAATTTAAAAGATATTCCTTTTAATGCACAAATCCTTCTCCTTCTCAAACAAGGAAAGCCCCCATCCCTTTGCCTATAAAAAGAACCATTCACCATCACATTAAACCCCTGACTCATTCTCACGAAAACACAAATAAAATCCCTTGAGAACTCACGCCAAAAGCACAAGAAAATAACCCTCCATTGCCGTGAATAACCTCCTATAAATTTCTCCTCCATTGCCGCAAAACATATAAAGAAAACAGCCCCCATTGCCGCAATATACAACAAGAAAACAGCCCCCGAATCTCCCCCATTCACCACAAAACAGCCCCAAACTGCACCCTTAAACCACAAAAAACTACACTCTAAAACACCTCAAAAAGCACAAAAAACCTGCACTTTAAAATACCCTTAAATCACCAAAAAACTGCACTTTAAAATCGCAGTAAAAACAATAAAAACAGCAGCAAAAATAGCAAAAACAGCAGCAAAAATAGTGAAAACAGCAGCACAAAACAGCGAGGCAGCGAAGGAAAACGTTGAACCGGTGAACCGGAGGAGTTGCGGAGCATTAAACCTTCCGACGGCCGCGTAGCGCACTTCCGATAGACGACTAAAGAGGTTAGACCTGAGGACACCCCTTTTATTTATTATCCTTTATTTTCTATTTATTTATTACTTTATTTCGCATGAGTATTGTGGATTGGTGCATGATGTGAATTCCGGATGAACGGAATATGTGTTCTCTCTTGTGGTATATCAGATGGAAACTCGAACATAAATTTCATAACCGAATCTGAATGGACGGTAGTGCGGTTTGTACTCGGGATACAATGCCACGTACCACTTGAGAGACACACGTATTTCGTTTCATCCAACCTTGTATTCGAGCACGATTTAGTCTAGTAGATTATTTAGCATGATTTATTCTAGTATGTCATTTATTTTAAGAATGATTACGTTATTTCTTTATGCATGATTTAGTTCTTTGCTTTCGCATTAGGAATTTAGTTCACGTTTGTGTTTAAGTGATTATTTATATGTTCTTGGTATTTGATGATTCAACATGCTCGTTGTGTGATATTACATGCTTGCTGTTATAATGACTTATTTTTAAAGCATGCGAACTAAGTCATAGGATTTATTTTGATGAATGCGAACTAGATCTAAGTTACCTTTGAGCATACATGTTGAGTAGATTCGGTTAGTTTATTGCACAAATCATATCATTACAAGTGACATAAGTAAGGGACCATTCCGAACCCAACGGTTTGAGGTCTTCCCTTGCGAGGGGTGAGTGCTGCCTTAAATCACATTTTCCCGGTTCACACCGGGTGGCGACTCCATGTTATTTCTCCGGTTTAGGTCCTTCGTGGGCTATTCCGTACTCCCAACTAGGCAGCGAGCTTAGAACATCATCGTGAATTTCTGTTTCCTACAGTCTGGCGACTCCACTAGGATAGAGAATCGGCCCCAAAATAATGTCTTGTAGTGATTACGATTTTTGCTTTAGTTAACCGTGTCTATAGTGGGTTGAAAGAGGTTTAATCGAAGGCATTATTAAGGCTAGGTGATGGTTTGGTGCCTTCCTTCATTCACTACCTTTCTATAAGGAAAAGCTGTGAAGGCACCAAGATAATCATTACCCGTAGCTCGTTGTGATGGACTAGTTTGGAGGACTCGTTGTTTATTCCTGTCACCAAGGCGATAAGAGCCTAAGAGACTTGGGTATTTAAGAGAGTTCGCTCCACCCTCTCTCTGGGGAATCTACAATGGGAAACCCATTCGACAGTTAGTCACACACCATAACTCGTTGGCACGTACCGCAAGGTATAAAAAAGGTGCGTTCACTTGGTCGCTTGAACCCTTGAGTGGGGAGTCCTAGTTATGGGAAATCCTTCATCAGCGAGAGCCTTTGTCCGCACTCCCGTAAACCCATATGTGAACCTTAGTCATAGAACTAGTAGAAATTATTTCTTTATGCTTGCGTTTAGGACCATCGTCATTTGGATTCAGTTGGACTTTTTGTCATGAGGTATGGGCTTGTTGGGCCATTTAAACTGGGTTGAGTCCGTGCTTTATGGCAATTTGGCCAAAAGCTTCTGAAATGCCGATGGGCCATCTTGTGTTTAGGCCATTTATCATTTGAAGTTGTTTAGCTATGTTATCGCAAAAGTGTAAACTTGTTGGGCCTTTTCAACTGGGACAAGTTTGCATCGCGCAATAGTATGATTGAATGCTTTAAAATGGTAATGGGCCAACTTATATATTTCATGCATCGCACGCATCTTATGCATACATGCATCATGTTAACCCCGTGTCTTAAAAGCCATCATAGATGTCCGTTGGGTTAGAAAAAAAAAAAGATTTGTCAAGAGAAGTTTAGCAAACATGGATATCGGGAAAAGGAAGTCGAGAAACAGAAAATTTTATGGCAATGATAGAAAGACCATGGTGGGCCCAAAAAAAAAGGAAAAAAGGAAAAAGAAAAAAAAAGAGAAAAAAAAAAGAAAAAAAAATTTTGTTGTTTTTTTTTAGTCATTGATAGTTAGACATAAGACCGATGATGAAATTGATTGCTTTAGGGTGAAACCTTAGAAACGATAAACCCTTGACGTGCTTTTATCTGATAATTTGAGTAATTGATCTATGTTAGACTCGTAAGCACTTCACTACAGGTTCTTAGCGGTGAAAACCTGAGTAGTTAGCAAAGTGACTAGTTGAAGAAATTGTAGGTCGGTGAATGACCGTTTGCTTAGATGTCTATCTTGATTTGCTTATGTTATGATGTGTGGTATGGTTGAAAATGAATGAAAAGTCTCTAAAGAAAAGAATTGAACCACCTATAACCGATAAGCGTGAAGCTACCCATGGGCGAGTATTAGGACCACCATGAGGAGAAATGCTACCTTAAAGGGTAGGTGTGTTGAAAAAAAGAAAAGAAAAAAAAAGAGAAAAAGAAAAAAAGAAGAAGTTCAAAATGGAAAGAAAAAAGAGAGACAAAAAAAGAAAGAAAACCATACCACATTGAGCACAGAAAAGCAACTGCATGCATAATTGAGATATCTAGGTTGGTTTGACCCATCAATCCCAATTTTTTGACGAAATCATTGAGTTGCCCTACCTAAGGATTAAGCTGTGAAAGAACCTTTGCACACACACACTTTGAGTCTGGCTTAGATCATTTATTCAAAGACTTGGATTTGAGTTGCGTTGAATGTTTTGAAGGTTCTCTGGTTTCATTACTGAGCATTCTTTCAGGGCAATAATATGTGTAACTATTGGGATTATTTCGTAAAATGTGATATAGTATGATGATATGGAATGCCACATCACGTGGTTCACCTTGACCTATTACAAGCAGCGAAGAGCAGAAAGCTAAATCAAGACTGGGGGCGACCAGTCTACCACCCCGTAAATAAGGGAAACAACGAGCTCTTGAGCCATGAGACAAAAGAGAACCAACCAATCACCAGAAGAGAACTGACAGAAGGAAATTGCAAGCAGACCCAGGGGGCGACCAAAGACTTTTGTAGGCAAGAAGCACTGAAGAGCACAAGGAAGACCTAACCCATCGGAATAGGAAACACATTCATGCATGCATGCATACACGTCATATACATGAAATCTTTGTCTTGTTTTTGTTCACATGTTTTAAAGAAAATGAGAAAGCGGCAAATGCAAGCCAACCATAAATAGCGACATAGCATCATCTGTTTCGGGAATGAATCCCAGGGCTGAGGCCCACACTATCAGCAGTTTGGGGAATGAATCCCAGGGTCGAGACCCACATCGTCAGAGTTTTGGAATGAATCCTAGGGTCGAGGCCCATATCATCAGAGTTTTGGAATGAATCCGGAAAGGAATCCCAGGGTCGAGGCACACATCATCAGAATTTTGGAATGAATCCGGGAATGAATCCCAGGGTCAAGGCCCACATCATCAGAGTTTTGGAATGAATCCGAGAATGAATCCCAAGGTCGAGGACCACATTGTCAGAATTTTGGAATGAATCCGGAAACGAATCCCAAGGTCGAGGACCACATCGTCAAGTTCTGTGTCCTCAGTTTTGGAATGAATCCGGGAATGAATCTCTCTTTTGAAATGAATCCGGGAATGAATCTGAGTTTTGGAATGAATCCGGGAATGAATCCCAGTTTTGGAATGAATCCGAGAATGAATCTCAGTTTTGGAATGAATCCGGGAATGAATCTCAGTTTTGGAATGAATCTCAGTTTTGGATCTCAGATTTGGAATGAATCCGGGAATGAATTTCAGTTTTGGAATGAATCCGGGAATGAATCTCAGTTCAAGGCCCACATCATCAGAGTTTTGGAATGAATCCGAGAATGAATCCCAAGGTCGAGGACCACATTGTCAGAATTTTGGAATGAATCCGGAAACGAATCCCAAGGTCGAGGACCACATCGTCAAGTTCTGTGTCCTCAGTTTTGGAATGAATCCGGGAATGAATCTCTCTTTTGGAATGAATACGGGAATGAATCTCAGTTTTGGAATGAATCCGGGAATGAATCCCAGTTTTAGAATGAATCCGAGAATGAATCTCAGTTTTGGAATGAATCCGGGAATGAATCTCAGTTTTGGAATGAATCCGGGAATGAATCTCAGATTTGGAATGAATCCGGGAATGAATCTCAGTTTTGGAATGAATCCGGGAATGAATCTCAGTTTTGGAATGAATCTCAGGGTCAAGGCCCACATCAGAATAAATCCGGGAATGAGTCCCAGTGTGGAGGCCCACTTCACCAACAGTTACGGGAATGAATCCTAGGGTCGAGGCCCACTTCACCAGCAGTTTTGGGAATGAATCCCAGGGTTGAGGCCCACTTTATCAACTCGGTTTGAAAATGGACCACCTCTCATACAACACAGTTCGAGGATGAACCATCGCATCAAAACATCAATTTTGCCGGGTACGGCACTCCGGGTATGGAGACACAACATCGGTTTTGCTATGTACGACACTCTGGGTATAGAGATATCACAACGACGCCTCGGGTATGGGGTTTAGCATGCCAGGTACGGCACTCAAGGTATGGAGTCACATCATCAGTTTTGCCAGGTACGGCACTTCGGGTATGGAGATATCACAGCGACGCCTCGGGTATGGGGTTTAGCACGCCAGGTACGGCACTCCGGGTATGGAGACATCACTGCGACACTCTAGGTATGGAGATGCAACCGCGACACCTCGGGTATGGGGTTTAGTTTGCCAGGTACGGCACTCCGGGTATGGAGATATCATTGCGACACTCTAGGTATGGAGACGCAACCGCGACACCTCGAGTATGGGGTTTAACTTGCCAGGTACGGCACTCCGGGTATGGAGACATCAACTCTGCAACACTCTAGGTATGGGGACGCAACCATGACACCTAGGGTATGGGGTTTAGCACGCCGGGTATGGCACAACAAAATAAACTCTGCGACACTCTAGGTATGGAGATGCAACCGCGACACCTCGGGTATAGGGTTTAGCACGCCGGGTATGGCACAACAAAATTAACTCTGCGACACTCTAGGTATGGAGACGCAACCGCGACACCTCGGGTATGGGGTTTAACACGACAGGTATGGCACAACAAAATCAACTCTGCGACACTCTAGGTATGGAGACGCAACCGCGATGCCTCGGGTATGGGGTTTAGCATGCCAGGTACGGCACAACATCAACTCAACTCAAAGCAACAGGCAAGTCAAGTGGCAGCTGGCGAGCCATGTAAGTAAAAATTCATTGCATAGACTTCGATAGGATTGTCATTGTCACACACTGCATAAGTCCCATCAAAGTGGGGGCGACTGTAGGCACTGCATTTTTGCATATAAGTCCCGATGATGAGTCTCACAAGGAGACACTACCTCTTAAGTTGCGTAAGCCGCGGGAAACGGACGTCGGAAGGGAAAAATCAAGAATTGACACTTTGTTGGATTTAATTCGTTTGCTTAGCCTCGGGTTCGCTTGTTGGATCTCTGTTTTAACTGTTAGCCTTGGCTCAAACCCCCACAAGTCACGCCCATAAGCCCACCAAACCCTTCAAGTCACGCCTATGCCTTCCAAAATAACAAAATCACACATTAAACACATGCTAAAATCAAGAAAAATCATCTTCCCTAATTAAAAGATACAAATCAAATCTCATCAAACATTTTCCTAATTCAAGTAAATCATATCCATAATCAAAAGAGAATAAATCAAATCAAATTTAATTACCTACCTAATTAAAAGATTTTCCTTATCACATACTAATTTAAAACATATGCCCTTTAATGCACAGATCCTTATCCTTCTCAAACAAGGAAAGCCCCCATCATTTTGCCTATAAAAAGAACCTTTCACCAACACATTAAACCCCTGGCTCATTCTCACGAAAACACAAAGAAAATCCCTAGAGAACTCATATGCCAAAAGCACAAGAAAATAACCCTCCATTGCCGTGAACCACCTCCGCTAAATTTCTCCTCCATTGCCGCAAAACATATCAAGAAAACAACCCCCATTTCCGCAGTATACAACAAGAAAACAGCCCCCAAATCACCCCCATTCACCACAAAACAGCCCCAAACTGCACCCTTAAACCACAAAAAACTGCACTCAAAACACCTCAAAAAGCACAAAAATACTGCACTTTAAAATACCCTTAAATCACCAAAAAACTGCAATTTAAAACCGCATTAAAAAAAGAAAAAACAGCAGCAAAAATAGTGAAAACAGCAGCCCAAAACAGTGAGGCAGCGAAGGAAAATGTTGAACCGGTGAACCGGAGGAGTTGCGGAGCATTAAACCTTCCGACGGCCGCGTAGCGCACTTCCGATAGACGACTAAAGAGGTTAGACCTGAGGGCACCCCTTTTATTTATTATCCTTTATTTCTATTTATTTATTACTTTATTTCGCCTGAGTATTGTGGATTAGTGCATGATGTGAATTCCAGATGAACAGAATATGTGTTCTCTCTTGTGGTATATCGGATGGAAACTCAGACGTAAATTTCGTAGTCGAATCCGAATGGACGGTTGTACGGTTTGTACTCGGGATACAATGCCACGTACCACTTGAGAGACACACATATTTCGTTTCATCCAAATCTTGTATTCGAGCATGATTTAGTCTAGTAGATTATTTAGCATGATTTAGTCTAGTATGTCATTTATTTTTAGAATGATTACGTTATTTCTTTATGCATGATTTAGTTCTTTGCTTTCGCATTAGGAATTTAGTTCACGTTTGTGGTTAAGTTATTATTTATATGTTCTTGGTATTTGATGATTCAACATGCTCGTTGTGTGATATTACATGCTTGCCGTTATAATGACTTATTTTTAAAGCATGCGAACTTAGTCATAGGATTTATTTTGATGAATGTGGATTAGATCTAAGTTACCTTTGAGCATAAATGTTGAGTAGATTCGGTTAGTTTATTGCACAAATCATATCATTACAAATGACCTAAGTAAGGGACCATTCCGAACCCAACGGTTTAAGGTCTTCCCTTGCGAGGGGTGAATGCAGCCTTAAATCACATTTTCCTGGTTCACACCGGGTGGCGACTCCATGTTATTTCTCCGGTTTAGTTCCCTCGTGGGCTATTCCGTACTCCCAACTAGGCCGCGAACCTACAACAGCGTCGTCAATTTCTATGTCCTACAATTGCAAATTTAATCGTTCTTTAATTTAGTTATTGCTAAACATTTTTGTTTGAGTGAATTAGTTCCTTTGTAACCTTCTCTCTGAGGAATCAACAGCCCAACTATACTGCGATAACTACAAGTATCTTTTAGGCGTAATCAATAGTTTTTGACATGCTGGCTATTAACGTCGAATATGTCATTGGAGATGGTATCAAGCAGCTCAACAGCTCCGTATGGTAAAACTTGGTTAATCACAAACGGTCATGACCACCGTGATTTCAACTTTCTAGGGAAAAGTTTCAACCGTGAATTGTATAACAACACCTGATGCCCTGGTTCCAGTTGTCTACGCACTATTTTTCGATCATGCCATTTCTTGGTCTTTCCTTTGTACAGTCTGGCATTCTCATAAGCCTGTAGGTGAAATTCCTCTAATTCGTTGAGTTGGTGGAGCTTTTTCTCTCATGCTGCTTGTAGATCAAGATTTAACTTCTTCAGTGCCCAGTACGCTTTATATTCAAGATCCACTGGCAGATGACATGCTTTCCCAAACACTATTCGATATGGGGACATACCAATAGGTGTTTTATATGTTGTCTGGTAGGCCCATAATGCGTCATCCTATTTTGTAGACCAGTCTATCCTCGTTGATCCAACAGTTCTCTCCAAGATTCTTTTGATATCCCTGTTTGAAACTTCAACTTGTCCATTTGACTGCAGATGGTAAGTAGTGGCAACTTTATGAGTAACTCCATATTTGGATAGGAGTGCATCGAAATATCTATTGCAGAAGTGTGTGCCACCATCATTGATAATTGCCCAAGGTGTCCTGAAGCGAGTTAAAATATTCTTTTTAAGGAATTTTATCACCACTTTTGAATCATTTGGAGACGTAGTCTACTGCAACTAGAATGTACAGGTTCCCAAATGATGTAACAAAGGGTCTCATAAAATCAATTCCCCATACATCAAATATCTCAACTTCGAGAATATTCTGAAGAGGTCCTTCATTTATCCTCGAAATATTTCCCGTTCTCTGGCATCTGTCACATTGAAGAACATATAAGTACGCATATTTAAACATAGTGGGCTAGAAAAAACCTGATTGTAGGACTTTGGCTGAAGTTTTATCTTCGCTGAAGTGTCCGCCTTATGGTGATGAATGACAATTCTGTAGGACACTATTGGCTTCCTTATGTGGAACAAAACATCTCAGTTTTTGATCAGCACAGCGTTTGAACAGGTACGGCTCTGTAAGGGTTTTATGGTGAAAATCCGATAACGCAGCGGAATCGCGGAAAATCAAAATTTTCCGATTTCAAAATTTTTCTTGGATCAATTAAAGAAACTTATTTATTTAATTACCCAATTATCAGATTCTAAAAAAGTACACAAGAAACCAAATTTCTTAGTAATTACCGAATTACCCAAATACTTTGCAAATTGATAATTTTAGTCTAAAAATTGTCAAATACAATTTTAGATGATTCTGAATCATTTCTAAAATGATTTCCAACATGTACAACACATCAAAATCAGATTGCAACAAAAACCCCAATTTTTTGCTAATTGCCGAAACAGCCCCAAATATTTCAGTTTTTACAATTTGGTCCTTTTATGTTCAAAACATGTTAAGATCAAATCCAATCAACCCAAAAATTATTATACATCATATACACACTATAATACATCACATATATGAAAATCCCCAAATTTGGAATGGGTTAAGAACCCTAATTTTACAATTTCTTCAAATTGATAAATCTTACCAAATCATTTAAATCCATCACTTTAATTCACACTTTACCACACCAAACATGTCTCAGCATCATGAAACAACTCAAGAACAATTCTAAATCATCAATGAGTGGCTTATAAACTCTAGAATGTCAACTTGATTATCAAATAATCAAAAGAGAGCTTATGAAACCATTTCAAGCTCACTTAGAAACCATACATGCTTTCATCTTTCAAACAAGTTCATAACCAATTAAAACACAAACTAAAAGTGTAGAGACAACATCCTAGCAACACATGTTGAAGCTAAGCATGATAGAAACATTTTCTAAGTTGAAAGATTTAAATAAAAACTTACAAAAATAATTTATTTCCAAGCTTTCCTCTTTGATCTTCAACTTTTTCCCTCAACTCTTTTGTGTTTGTTTTTGGTAACTTGTAAAACTTTTAAGCTAATAAAATGAAACAAAACAATATATACTCTCCCAATATGCCCTTGGCCGAATTTGGTAAGTATAAAATATCTAGATATTTAATTTTTGTTTCATTAAAGTTTGCTTTAATCAACTTGCAACTTGATCATTACACATTTAATGAAATTCAACAAGTCAAATAAGGTAACTTAAAGCATCTCCTAAAATATCAAAACTTAAGATATTTATATTTATATTTAATTTAATTATTTAATAATTAAATAATTAAATAATTATTTAAATACAAATATTTTAAATATACGTATTATATTTACTTTAAATATCCAAATACACATATATTTATGATATATGTCAAATATCACAATTTGACATTTAATTAATGTGTATTTAATAAAATCTATCATTAAATACAATACATAATAATTAGGAAATGACTATTAGGTCTCTTCGCATGTATTTTTCGTTGAACCTTTAAACGACTTATAAATAATCAGTATTATTCATAAAAGTTTCCCTAATGCTCTACGAGTATATTTCACTAGTGAGACTCTCTAGTTTCAGTTATATCCGTCACGAAATCCAATTTTGTGTCCATAATTTACCCACCCGTAAATTATGACGACCACAGATAAACTCACTGAATCATATAGGTCGAGGTCATGGCATTTGTTTAATTCCTCTGTCACAGGTATCCGGATATATCCCAGAGATATAGATGTAAACGTCAAATCTCTATATGGACAATCCCATCGATTTCTCTATTAGCAATCTCCAAAAGAACACTTAGAACTCACTTCTAAAGTGTACCACGAGCCCATGGTTTTTATCTGATTGCTAATCATATATGGACTACTTATGCTCTGTACACAGAATTGACGGATCCTATCTCGACACACACAGGTCACCCTGAGGATCTATCCACACCCAACGAATAGGCAAAGGTCTGATCTGAATAGGTCGGTGATGTGACTGCCATCTAAGTGTGGAAGATGTCTCATGTGCCCACAGTGGTATCTCAAGTCGAAGAATCACAAATGCTACTCAACTTGAGAAGATTCTTAGTGACGTTGGTGTACCATCCATTAATAATCTTCGGTGAGTCGTTCAGTGTTTATCCGCTTAATCACCTATACGTCTATACGAGTCTGCAAGGCTCATGGTTCATTGAGAAGCCATTGGATTCATATATTCCAGTATACGACATGTACCGGTCTCAACGGGTTTACTTTACTGACCAAGTTGTGTAAACCTGGACCAGGAACAGTATAAGAATGACAGCGTCATGATACAACTCAATGTCAGTTGCGACACTTTTGCAACTGCATCATTACTTATCATTCTAAGGTCAATTACGTCTTTACCATATAAGAAGATATATTATATTATAGAAACTGCTCATTTTATTCAAAATAAAAAATTTACAATAGTATTTCAAGGAAATACAACGGAGAATTGGCGCTCTGAGCACCAACCCCAACAGGCTCATCCCAGACATAGTGCTTAACTTCCTTGAAGAATTTCTTCCGTTACTGATGTGTCCATTGCAACGGCCATTTTCCCGATACTATGTTGTTTACATAATCAGTATATCGAGGGACATCCTGCTGTTTGATGGAAAAGTTTCATTGATTGTCATCTCATTCCAGTTGTTTCTCCATTCTCAAGCCTCGATAAGTGATATGCCACTTGGTTTTCTTGTTGGACAAAATGACCCATAGCGTCACTATTTGCACAGATCATTGTGTTGTTGTAGCAAATTAACTATGTGACAAGGAAATTGCACTCTCATCATTTGTGATTAGATCACCATAGATATATAAATGAAGAGAGGTCCCTATGATTAGTACCTGGACTGAGAATGATATGAGACAGTATCAGTCCCCGAAGGTTTAATCATTAAATATCCCTAGCCGTAGTATTATCGAGACTGGACATCGATAATGCGGAATAGGCTAGTATTGCACTTGTGCGCGTTTGTGAGGGCACAACGGCATAGTTCTCATATATATAAGTATTGGATACTTATGCAAGTGCGATAGGAGGTCGTGTTTCACCGATGGTACGGGAAACAGCTTCGCTCTGGATAGACCCCTCGGAATCCCATTGGTATTATGACTATGTGTCTATGGGAGGCCGAAATCAAGGTAGGTGTGTATGGTCTTAACCTGAGACTTACATCGCTAATACTTACGATAATCGATAGACTTTGGTCTTGGTGGTAGGGGACTTTAAACGGGTTCTGTGTACACCATTTCTGGGTTTATCAGAGAGTCGTAGTCTATTGGGTGTGATGTTAAGACGGAAGTATCACTTCAGTCATATTGGAGTTGATGTCACGCAGGATACGGTACTAGTGCTCTTGAGTGTTGCGCAACCAATCGGGATATTGTGACCAGGTCATGTATATCCGATTATAGAGACTATGTTACCAGACATCCGATATGTGCTTCGGACGAGGGAGACACTTATCCACCCCCAGCCCTAGCACGTGATTATCCGATACTGGGCCAATATACACAATACTACGGTATACTACGCTTGATACAGATCTATATATTCCTGTAAGAATATTTCTGGAGAATTGGGTAGGCATGGCGCTTTGCTAGAAGCCAACCTTGTCTTGTAAATCGATATAAACGTAGTACGAGGTACTTACGTGTTCGGACAGTCCGACGATCGTATTTACTGCCAACATATCCGGAGATCTCATGGGTCACTTCCTGAAGATTCACCGATGATGTATGACTCGTACTTTAATTAATCTGGGATTAATTAGAAGAGAGAGATAGAATTAATCTGGGATTAATTCGATGAGAGAGAAAATTAATCTGGGATTGATTGCGGAGATATTTTATCTGGGATAAAATGTTAATTAAAGAGAGAGAACGATTAATTAAGAATTAATCGATAAAATTAATATATTCGATATATTAATCGAAATTGGATTTTGACGCGGAATTAAAATTAGATTTTAATTCGGGCGAACGAATTAATTTAGAATTAATTCGTTAGCGACGTGAATAGTGAATTCGCTAGGCGTAATCATTTAATTACGACGCGACGGAAAATTCGTTAATTTGGAATTAGCGAACCCGAGCCCGAGAGTGATTGCGAGCGCATTCGCATTTCGAATTCGAGCGCGGCACGCGAGTCACATCAAGCGTCAAATCGCTAATCGCGTCAATCGTCAAATCAATTGTCACTTTGAGTGATGTGACTTGACAATATGTCACTTTATTAAAGTGAATAGATGTGATGTGAAAAGTGATGTGATATGACTTAAAGTTATAAATAAAAGTGATGGAATATGAAAAGGTTTGGAATATATATATTGTTTTATTTATTTTTGGAAAATAAATAATAAATATAAATTACTTTTTCTTTTCACTTTACACATATATATTCGGTCCTCTCTCTCTCCAACATGCAGGGCATACGGTTTCTCTTTTCCCTCTCTTTTCTTCTTCTGCATCTCACGGCTTCACTGCCGTTTCTTCCTTTTTTTTCTGGTTTCACCGAGAAAATGGAGATGCAAGGAAGATGATTTGTGCTAGCACACTCTAGGAGTTATACATAGGTGATAGGGAAGTGTCTTCATGAGCTTGGAAAGCTTGAAGCTTTGAGCTTCAATGGTGCTCAACAATGGCCGATTCTTGGAGGATCCAAACCAGTCCAGATCGCACAGCCCACTGCAAGATGAAGCTACTGCCGTGACTTGGAGGGAGCCAAAAACGCATCTTGTTCTTCATCCATCAAAACCGAATTCAATGTGAGTTGATTCCGCCACCTCCTTTGATGTGTTCATATGTGGTTTTTTATGCTTTGTTTGTGATCCTTGGGACCTTGATTGAACTCTTACAATGGTATCAGAGCTTTTGTTGCATGAAAACCGAATTAGGGTTCTTGAGCATATTTGGGGCTTTTTTGATTTTAGCTTGATTCTGTCAAATTGATTGTTTGAGAATGATTATATATGATTGAATTTGAGTTGTATGTAATCAATTTGATAAAAAATTGATTGGATTGATTTTCCCCAATTTGCTTATTTTTGTCAAAACTTTAATTTGGGTAAACTCGATTTAGGCATGATTTGGTTGAATTGTTTGATGCATTATGCTTGAATGAGGTTGAATTGAAGTTGTGCATGATCAATTTCAAGAAAATTGGATTGGATCAATTTTCCCCAATTCTTTAGGTTGAAATGAAACTTGAAATTGGGTAAATGGTAAAATGTGTTTAAGCATGTTTTAATTGAATTGGATGTTTAAGTATGCTTAGAACATGTTTAATTGAGATTGTGTGTGATCAATTTCAT
The DNA here is from genome assembly GCA_019454045.1 of Zanthoxylum bungeanum. Classification (NCBI taxonomy): domain Eukaryota; kingdom Viridiplantae; phylum Streptophyta; class Magnoliopsida; order Sapindales; family Rutaceae; genus Zanthoxylum; species Zanthoxylum bungeanum. Next base: position 788,176 of record SKCR01040148.1, on the reverse strand, counting down.
GAAATTGGATTGGATTCAATTTTCCCCAAATTGGAGGCTTGGCCGAAAATTGGAAGAACCTAATGTCTTGGTAATTTTGTTTTGTTTGATCATTGGATGACTTAAAACAATTGGTTAATGTTGTTTTGAAGTTCAATTGGATTGAATTTTGATTTAGAACATTTTTTCCCTTTTAAAGTGGCTTGGCCGAATCTTATGAACATGAAATTCTTTGTGATTTTTTGTTTTAATTCATCGGATGAATTGAATTGATTTGGGAAATTAAGATTGTGGACTCAATTGGATTGAAACCGAATCGAATTGAAAAACCCCTAATTGCCGAGACTTAATAGCATGTTAATTGGGTTTGATTTCAATTGAATTGTGTTGGACACTATTTGGTTGTTAAAGTGCATGATTAATTAGGCTAATTGATATTTTAGAAATGTTAATTGGGTAATTGATTGTGTATTACACTTAGGTTAATTAATTGTGAAATTTGGAATTTTATAAGTTAATTAATTTGGGCTTGATTTTGGAAATTGGGCTTGTTAGGTTGTAATTGGGCTTTTGGGCTTTGTTGTAACAAAGTTGGGTTTAGGCAAAATTGGTTGGATCCAATTAGGCCCAAAACCGAATCCAAAAGGTCCAATTATGACTTAATGGACCTTAATTATTTAATTGGGCCTAATGGGCCAAAATTAATTTAAAGGCTTATGGGGTAACTCCCGGATTGGATTTTGGTTGTTCGGTTTGACCCGAGTTGACCAAAAGTCCATGCCTATAGAAATTAATTAAAAGCCCATTGGACTTTAATTAAATAAAACATTAGATGTTAATCGGGCTTTGAGACCCGTTGCGATTAAATTTGGAATTTAAGTCGTAAAGGTTCGTTAATAGAAGTGTAATATTTAATTTAGAATTAAATAATGAATTAGAATTAAATACGTATTAAATTGGATTTAATTATGTAGTTTAATTTAATTCGTAGAAATTGTACTTTGAGTACGTGTTTGCAATACGAGTTTGACTCGAACAAAATCAAATCTTTGTTTGAACATTGGATGATCACTAATAATCAAGATTAATTAATTTGATTGATTGATTGATAACATGCTTGTATGAATACATGGTTGTGATGTTTGAATAATGTATATCGGATGGATATTAGTCGGGTTGGGCGATTTTGGAAATTGTAATAAATTTGATTTATTAAATTGGACCTGCGTGTCCAGCCTTATCTCTTATTTCTTTGTATTCTCTTCTCACCTATTCCCCTCCATGTAAAAGAGGTTTCTTTAGAAGTGTAGTGTAACGGGTAGAAGTAATACAAGTGCTAGCGAGAGAGAGAGAGAGAAGTGAGAGATTTGATCTAGGATCAATGTAAAATATCCATCCGCATATCATTATTATTTTATTTTCATATACGCTTTATTATGTATTTAGAATGCATGTTTAAGGGGTATGATGATGAGACCTTAACAAAGATAATTAAATTGGTAGCCAATTTGCACGCGAAAAACCCTCGTTTTATATTAAGCAAATATCCTTCCATTGAATGATTCTTGTTCAAGATCCGAAGTTGGCATTGGTTTTTATTGACCAAAGTCAAGACTTTGTCAATCAAGGATGTACTTGAATCATGAGAGTTTTGTTGCATATCGGTGTCTTGTCCAAATCGTGATTTTTATTGGCCAAAGTCAGATCACTTTTTGTCCAATGACATTGATTACAAAACTTTCCTCGTCAATGGGTCCAGCTTAACTGGAATCATTAGGTTTGTTTTTGGCCAAAGCCAAGGCCTAGATGATTCAGAGGATAGGGTTAGGAAAATGTAATGGATACATTGACATTATACATATGTTTCGGACTTGGATGTCCACCTAACCGGATCTAGGAATTGGATGAGATCCAATTGATCTGTGAGATCTACCTAGTTAAATAGCATACAGCTTTTTATTGGCCAAAGTCAGGGTTGTGTGTTATTTAATAGGATCCTAGCCCACTAGGAAACACGATTTCCCGAGTACTCCACAGAGGGTTAGAGGCTCGACGAAAAATAGTGGGAGGCAAGTATTGAATTTGCAACATTCGTTCGAATACTCGCTAAACACGCTCATTTTTTTTATTCGTCATATTAATCAAAAGTATTAGTTGGACTAATATTTTATGTTGTTTTAATAAACAGTTGGACTGTATTATACTTGATTATATATAATTGGATTATATTAATCAATATATTTGAATTAATTAATTTCAGTTTACAGTTGATTTTATAATTGGATTATAGTAATCAATGTAATTGAGGTTAATTAATTTGGATTATATTTGATTATATAGTTGGACTATTATAATCATTATAATATATATAGTACCACTAATCGTTGATTAAATAGTTAGACTATTGTAATCAAGATAAGAAATTGAAAAGTTGAATATTTAAAATATAATCTGGGATTAAAATATTTTAAATGATTTAATTTTCAAATTGGGAATAAATAATAGGTTACTTTATTTGATAAAATAACTTATTATACGTTACGCCCAAAATTAAGCAAATAGTAGAGCATAAAATCTTTGGAAGATTTATGTGATGATGACTTTAATGCTTAATTAATATACTTACAATAAATCTATCTTTAGATTTAAAAGTATTAAAATTGCAATTAATAATTCTTGGAGAATTAATTGACTATTCTAGTGGAGAAAAGTCAAAGTTTGCAATTGGGCATGTAGCACAAGGTGCACATCGTTTCGATATTCCGAAACCCAAGGCTTGGCCAAAGGTTTGTGAAATATTGAAAAGGATAATTGACATATCCCAAAGTGACTACCATTTGGATATGGAAGACACGAAGGAATTAAAGAAAGGGTGAGGCTCTAACTTTAAAATATTGTCAAAGTTATGTTCACTACTAGCATTAAAATTGGATTTTAAATATTTAGTGTGGTACATAAAATAATGTATTGACGTTCAGAATCCGCTGTGAGCTGGATACTGGCTTCAAGCCGAGATTTCTCTGCGAATCGGAAACGGGGGACGAAAGTCGCTGTTTCGACCGTAGATACCTAAGTTTAGGAAACTACCCTTTGGGTATGTATTTAAATTAGGAACTGTCATAATGTAACTAGTTTATCTAGAGTCATTATCTCTATATCAGTGTTTAATCCATTGCGGATAAAACCTTTATATTCTAGAACACTAAAGTGTTTAATATATAAAGATGATACTGAGATAAATACATTGGATGTAAATAACAGAATTTATATTTTGAATATAAATAAAATCTCAAACATATAAAATGACAAATCAATAGCTCAAATTGATTTGATCAATGGAGACTTATTTGTGGCATTGTTGTCTGGAACACAATTAAACAAGACTCGTATATCCACACTTTTGAAGAGTGGGTACTAGGACTGATTTGACTATTCAAACAAGGTCTGCGAATCTAGTTTATTAGGTAAAGTACCTAAAATACTATTTACTAGGTAATAGTGTAAAGGCCACCGATCTGTAAACCCTATTCATGGTGAAGTAAGTGGGCCCATATCTAGCTTGGCTAGATGTGTACATGAATATTTCGTGACCTTAACGGATGTGGCATCACGTTATGGTTATGTGTTTCTTTTGAAGAACACAAATACGAAACTTTGAGTTTCGACACGAAGTATACAAACAGATCGGCTGTAGTATTATGCCGCTACGGTAAGACCGTATTGGTAAATACTTAAGCAGTAAGTTTCATACGTACATGAAAGAGTACGGTATTCTTTCATATGAGGACTCCTCCCGAGACACGTCAATTGACGGTGTGTGTGTAGAACTAAAAACCAAGTTTTGTTGGACATGATTAGGTTTTTCGCGAGTCGCTCTGAGCTACTGTTTCCTTCAACATGATATGTATTAACAGTGCAAAACTTATTTAGAATAAGGTTCCATGTAAATCTGTTTGACAGATATCATATAGGATATGAACAGGAAAGAAACGAGGTTTCTCATTCCTGATAATTTGGGTATGCCAGGCATAAAGTTTGGATGATACCAAACTAAGAACCCAAATTGGATTAGTGCCAATATAGGTTATCCTAAGGGAAACCATAAGTATAGTACTTATAAATCCCACATGAGAACAATGTGATTGTTGCTCACCATGCGGTTTTCCTGAGAGGAATACCGATATGCAGTGGTCAGTGGGAGGATAGTGATACTCGATGAAAATCGGAGTAATACTATTCATAGCACGAAGTCCTTAATGGAACACAAACAATTCATCTATGATGAATCTATACCATTAATCTTCAAATACACAAGAAACTTCGTAGATCGGATAGAGTCAGAAAACAACCTAGGGTATGGGTTTCTGATCTAACCTCATTAAGATGTCAATCTTATGGAGGTGTACCATCCGACTACGTTTAGAGGAAGTGATACGAGGTATCGACTCTCTGTTATGGCAAAGTGCCATGAGTCCGGAATGGATTCCATGTTTAACAACTATTTTGGATACTAGTTGTTGTACCACAAGGCATTTTGCCTATGGTACATTAAACGTCTTCAAGGAAGACATACATGGAAGGCAACATACCAACGTACAAAGCAGGGCTTTTGACGGAAAGGTATCGTTATCAACATTATGTTAATAACGGTTCAACCTTTTACCTGTTGCCATGGTAAATCCATTTTGAAGATGCTTGTTGATAACTGCATATTTCATTTATGAAATGTGTCAGTTGCAGCAGATCAAAATCGCTTTCCTGAAAAGGAAACCTTTTGGAGGATGCTTGCAACATCCTGACGATTTTGTATAACCGACAAACAAGGTTTACGGTTATTCGATCCATGTTTGGATTGAAGCAAGCATAGGTTCTTGGAACTGACGTTTTGAAATAATCATAATGGTTTATGATTTGACTCAAAACGAAATAATTCTTGTGTATATAAGGAGGTTAGTGGGAGTGCACTGACATGAATGTCATGTAAAATAATAATATATGTCACTACTTGACAATGAAATTCCCATAAAACAATCGGTGAAAGCTTGGCTTTCATAGAAATTCTCCGTAGAATTCTGGGGAGTAACAACCTTTATTCAAGGAATAAAGATCTACTGGGCTAGATTTGGAGTTGGTAACACTCTCTGAGAAATTGTACATTTAAAATGTACTTGTATTGGTGTCTCATACGCTTCGAGCATATGGAGTCACAATCAGGTCAATCCAAGTGATAGTCACTGGATTGAAGTTAAGGACATCTGTTAGTATCTTAGAGAACTAAAGATGTTGTCTTAAACTATGAGAGGAGAAGGAGAACTTGAAGTGACTGGGATCACTACTGCAAGTTTCCAAAATTAAATACTGCGGTACTATAAAGTTTGAACACTGGGACAGTGAGCTGGAAATCTTCCGAGCAAGATAACTGTTGCCGAATTAACAACAAATGCGGATTATTGCTGCAGCTGAGGCAGCAGCAATAGAAGCCATTTGGATCGATAATAAATCTAATTAGATTAGATATAGTTCTGTTAGCAGCTGAGCTAGGCGTCAGCACAGGCTAAAGAATTAAAGGTCTCATCGACGATCCAGATATATACTTCTATATCATCTGATTCGTTCGGATCATACATCGTGGCGATGTGATGATCGTGTAAATCGCGTCAGACGATAATTAAGCAAATCCGCTGACGAAAACCTTTCCTCAGCAATTTGAGCGAACCGTACATAGTTCAGGTGTGGGACACTTGAGTGACTGGCTATGTGCCAAGTGGGAGATTGTTGGACAATGACCCATAGCGTCACTATTTGCACAGATCATTGTGTTGTTGTAGCAAATTAACTATGTGACAAGGAAATTGCACTCTCATCATTTGTGATTAGATCACCATAGATATATAAATGAAGAGAGGTCCCTATGATTAGTACCTGGACTGAGAATGATATGAGACAGTATCAGTCCCCGAAGGTTTAATCATTAAATATCCCTAGCCGTAGTATTATCGAGACTGGACATCGATAATGCGGAATAGGCTAGTATTGCACTTGTGCGCGTTTGTGAGGGCACAACGGCATAGTTCTCATATATATAAGTATTGGATACTTATGCAAGTGCGATAGGAGGTCGTGTTTCACCGATGGTACGGGAAACAGCTTCGCTCTGGATAGACCCCTCGGAATCCCATTGGTATTATGACTATGTGTCTATGGGAGGCCGAAATCAAGGTAGGTGTGTATGGTCTTAACCTGAGACTTACATCGCTAATACTTACGATAATCGATAGACTTTGGTCTTGGTGGTAGGGGACTTTAAACGGGTTCTGTGTACACCATTTCTGGGTTTATCAGAGAGTCGTAGTGTATTGGGTGTGATGTCAAGACGGAAGTATCACTTCAGTCATATTGGAGTTGATGTCACGCAGGATACGGTACTAGTGCTCTTGAGTGTTGCGCAACCAATCGGGATATTGTGACCAGGTCATGTATATCCGATTATAGAGACTATGTTACCAGACATCCGATATGTGCTTCGGACGGGGAGACACTTATCCACCCCCAGCCCTAGCACGTGATTATCCGATACTGGGCCAATATACACAATACTACGGTATACTACGCTTGATACAGATCTATATATTCCTGTAAGAATATTTCTGGAGAATTGGGTAGGCATGGCGCTTTGCTAGAAGCCAACCTTGTCTTGTAAATCGATATAAACGTAGTACGAGGTACTTACGTGTTCGGACAGTCCGACGATCGTATTTACTGCCAACATATCCGGAGATCTCATGGGTCGCTTCCTGAAGATTCACCGATGACGTATGACTCGCACTTTGATTAATCTGGGATTAATTAGAAGAGAGAGATAGAATTAATCTGGGATTAATTCGATGAGAGAGAAAATTAATCTGGGATTGATTGCGGAGATATTTTATCTGGGATAAAATGTTAATTAAAGAGAGAGAGAACGATTAATTAAGAATTAATCGATAAAATTAATATATTCGATATATTAATCGAAATTGGATTTTGACGCGGAATTAAAATTAGATTTTAATTCGGCGAACGAATTAATTTAGAATTAATTCGTTAGCGACGTGAATAGTGAATTCGCTAGGCGTAATCATTTAATTACGACGCGACGGAAAATTCGTTAATTTGGAATTAGCGAACCCGAGCCCGAGAGAGTGATTGCGAGCGCATTCGCATTTCGAATTCGAGCGCGGCACGCGAGTCACATCAAGCGTCAAATCGCTAATCGCGTCAATCGTCAAATCAATTGTCACTTTGAGTGAGTGATGTGACTTGACAATATGTCACTTTATTAAAGTGAATAGATGTGATGTGAAAAGTGATGTGATATGACTTAAAGTTATAAGTAAAAGTGATGGAATATGAAAAGGTTTGGAATATATATATTGTTTTATTTATTTTTGGAAAATAAATAATAAATATAAATTACTTTTTCTTTTCACTTACACATATTATTCGGTCCTCTCTCTCCAACATGCAGGGCATACGGTTTCTCTTTTCCCTCTCTTTTCTTCTTCTGCATCTCACGGCTTCACTGCCGTTTCTTCTTCTTTTTTTTCTGGTTTCACCGAGAAAATGGAGATGCAAGGAAGATGATTTGTGCTAGCACACTCTAGGAGTTATACATAGGTGATAGGGAAGTGTCTTCATGAGCTTGGAAAGCTTGAAGCTTTGAGCTTCAATGGTGCTCAACAATGGCCGATTCTTGGAGGATCCAAACCAGTCCAGATCGCACAGCCCACTGCAAGATGAAGCTACTGACGTGACTTGGAGGGAGCCAAAAACGCATCTTGTTCTTCATCCATCAAAACCGAATTCAATGTGAGTTGATTCCGCCACCTCCTTTGATGTGTTCATATGTGGTTTTTTATGCTTTGTTTGTGATCCTTGGGACCTTGATTGAACTCTTACATTTCTGTCCCTTTCCTGTCTCAGATTTCCACGTCAAATTCTTGCAGCAGAAGCACCCAACGGATCAATCTGGGTTTGGCATCTTTCTTCACGATCAAGTATTTGATTGATGAATGATCTGTGTAGACCACCATCTTGGGACCCAGCAGATAGGATCAGAATTTATCAAAAGCAAACACAACTGCGAGCAGCTTCTTCTAAGTTGTTGTGTAGTTAAGTTATGCTTCATTCAGAGTTCTGCTGGAGTAGTAAATGGTGTGGAGAATTTTTGATTTGCGTTGTCCCAAAACTACACCTACAATAAAATCACTAGCATCGCGCATTACCTTAAATAGAAGTGTCCAGTCTAGTGCTACTATGATGGGGGCAAAGATCAACTTCTGTTTCAAGGTCTCAAAAGCTTCGTGGCATTCTTTGGTGAAGTTGAAAGGCACATATTTCTCAGGCAGATTGCATAAAAGGTTTAGCAATCTTGGAGGAGTCTTTGATAAATCTCCTGTAAAATCCTGCGTGTTAGATAAAACTGCGAATCCCTTTAATTGATGATGGTGGAGGTAGTTTTTCTATTGTCTCAATCTTTTCTTTGTCTACCTCGATTCCCTTTTGTGAGATCCGATGTCCCAGAACAATGCCTTCCTGCACCATAAAGTGGCATTTCTCCCAGTTAAGTACCAGGTTGGTATCTTCGCATCTTTGCAACACTTTTTCCAGATTTTGCAAGCAGTGGTCAAACGAGTCTCCAAACACATAAAAATCATCCATGAAAACCTTTATACTCTGTTCATCATGTCTGAGAAGATGGCCATCATGCAACATTGAAATGTGGCAGGAGTATTACATAGTTTAAATGGCATCATGCGGAAAGCAAAAGTACCATACGGACATGTAAAAGTGGTTTTCTCCTGATCTTCTAGAGTGATGGGAATCTGATTGTACCCCGAGTATCCATCTAGAAAATAATAGAATTCATGTCCCGCAAGTCTGTTTAGCATTTGATCAATGAATGGAAGTTGAAAATGATTCTTCCTTGTTGTTTTGTTCAGCTTTATGTAGTCCTCATACTCTTCATCCAGTCACCGTTATTATTGGAATCAACTCATTCTTTTCATTGGTGACTACAGTCATTCCTTATTTCTTTGGCACACATTGCATATGACTCACCCATGTGCTGTCAGATATGGGGTAGATGATGCCAGCGTCCAACCATTAGATAATTTCTTTCTTCACGACCTCCTTCATGATTGGATTTAGTCTCCATTGATGCTCCACTGTGGCTTTGTACTCGTCGTTCATCAAAATTTTATGCATGTAAAATGATGGACTAATGCCTCAAATATCTACTATAGTCCAGTAAATGGCTTTCTTGTGTTATCGTAACACTCTCAGTAAATTATCTTCATGTTCCAATGTTAGTGATGAAGAAATAATCACAGGTAAATCATAAGATTCTCCTAAGAATGCATACCTGAGATGACTTGGGAGTAGCTTTAGTTCCAGCTACGGTGGTTCTTCAATCGAGGGCTTGATTCGCTCATTTTTCGCTAGTTCCAAACTTTCCACTTGTGGTGTCGATTTGAAGCGAAAGGGTCTGTCAAGAGAGTTGATACATTCCAGAATTTCATCATCTAGCTCGCTGTCAGTCATGTTGGTGATGCAAGCTTCAAGTTTATCCGTGGGAAGTTGCATTGCATCAATATCCTGGATGATACTATCTACACCATCAATTCTGAAACATTCCACTTCATTTTCATCATTCGGGAATTTCATGGCTTTGAAAACATTGAATGTAACTGGTTGGTCCTACACTTTCATGGTTACTTCTTCTTTTTGTACATAAATAACAGTTCAACCTGTAGCCAAGAATGGTCTCCCGAGGATGATGTGTACATCTTTGTCTTCCTCCATGTCAAAGACAATGAAATCTGCAGGGAAAATGAATTTGTCGACTTTGACCAATACATCTTCCACTACACCTCTTGGAAATATGAGCGATCTATCAGCCAGCTGCATAGTAATTGAGGTGGGCTTTACTTCTCCAATTTACAGTTTCCTGTAAATAGACAGAGGCATCAAGTTAATACTGGCTCCTAAATCACACAAAGCCTTACCAAAGTAATATTCTCCTATGGTGCAAAGGATGGTGAAACTGTTAGGATCTTTCAACTTTGAGGGAAGCTTCCTCTGAATGATAGCGCTGCATTCTTTTATTAATGCTACTGTCTCGTAATCTCCCAATCTTCATTTTCGTGACAAAATATCTTTCATGAATTTCACATAGCTGGGCATTTGTTCCAACGCTTCTGCAAATGGAATGTTGATGTGTAGCTTTTTGAAGATCTTCAAGAATCGAGAAAACTGCTTGTCTAGTTTATGTTTCTAGAGACGATGTGGAAAAAGTTGGAGGTGGAGTGAATCTTTCTCGATCATTTTCTTTTGCCTTTTTTCCTCCATCTGTGGTTCTGCTTCGCTGTTTTCTTTTGGAAATTTCTCAGTGGATGCATTGATTCTAACATCTTTGTTGATCTCAGTACCACATTTCAAAGTAATGGCTTGACATTGCTCCTTCCCTCGATTCCTTGGATTTGGTTATGTATTGCTATGAAGGTTTTCTTGCGGTCTGTAACTCTGAGCATTATCCAATTGTCATATTTGATTCTCCAGTGCTTTAGTAGAAGCTGAATGGCTTTGATTCAATGCAACTTGATTTTGAACCATAACTGCTAAAGCGTCGTATTTTACTTCTTGCTTTTTCAACTGGGCCAACACTTCTGTTATTCCTGGTTCTTTTTCATACTCCTGGCCTCCGTTTTTGCTGTTGGAGTCCTGATGGTGGATTGTTCCTTTGCCCTGAATTATTGTTCCATGCAAAATTGGGATGATTGCTCCACCCCAAGTTGTAGGTGTAGGAATATGGATTGTTCCCCTGTCTGTTGAAATTACTGATATAGTTCACCGTCTCATTATGTTGATTATAAGATTCTCCTCTGGTGCTCCTCCATATGGTGAACTTATGGATCCAATATTACCTTGCATGCTAAGAGTTTCCATGAAATTGCATATCTGGTCTAGCTTGGCATTCAATGTTGTGTTGGCTCCAACTTCGTAAATTCCCGCGATTCATTGAATCATGCTCATTTATGTTGGCCATAAAGAATTTTTGTTAGCCATTTCTTCAATTAGGCCCCAGGCCTGATCTTCTCCTTTTGCCATTAAATATCCTCCAGTAGCAATATCAATTGTGGTTCTCATCAGTCCAGAAAGTCCATTGTAGAAGGTTTGGACTTGTAGCCACTTCGCAATCTCATGGTGTGGACATTTTCTGAGCAACTCCTTGTATCTCTCTCAAGCTTCGCAGAGGGATTCTGAGTCATGTTGTACAAAAGATGTGATGTCATTCCTCATCTTTGCTGTTCTGGCTAGTGGAAAGTACTTTGCAAGGAATTTTGGTGGCAAGAGTGTTCCAAGTTGTGATGGAACCTACTGGTAGTGAATGTAGTCAGGCTTTAGCTCTGTCTTTCAAGGAATATGGAAAAACACACAGTCTCATTACTTCTTCTACCGCTCGGTTGTAATTGAATGTGCCACAAACTTCTAGTAAGTTGCTGATGTGGGCATTAGGATTTCAGTTGCATTCCCCCCAAACTGAACTGAGTGTTGTATCATCTAAATGCATGTTTTGATGTCAAACACATTTGCTGGTAAGGGAGGAAGTACAATGCATGAAATGAAGCCGTCAACCACCAGAATAGTTCTATCTCTAATGGGAATTGGTGATGCAACCTTCAAAAGTCCAGGTTCTTGATTGTTCATGTTGATCAGTGCTTTTTGGCCTTCACGCTTTTCCTTTCTCAACTATCTGATTGTTCTTTCAATTTATGGGTCAAGCGGAAGGATTTCAAGGCTTCCGGTTCATCTCATGTAGTGTCTGAGAACCTGAAACACAAGAAAACATAAATAATAAGTAAAAATAAATTAGAAACAGGTAAAGGTATATAACCCCAAAATTAATAGTGAAAGATAAATAAGTCCCCAACAACGGCGCCAAAAACTTGATCGGTGATAAACACACACGTAACGCAAGCGCACGTATCTCTCAAGTAGTATAAAATGTATTCCATGATGACTTAATACCTTTGCTATTAATTAATGACGTTAAATATTTACGAGTATCTAATAGATTGATTGTTTTTTGGATGGTGATTTTTGTCTGAAACAAGTAAATAAAATAGTGCGAAAGTAAATTAAAGGAAAATTCAATATTATAAAATTATATATGGTTGTGAATCCTTCCAGTATCTTTTAAAGATGAAATGACTATCTCATGTTTGTGCAATATATTGGTTTATTAACCTGGAACAAGAAATTATGCAAAAGCCTCTGTCGATGGTCAGATGCAAACACCCAAAGTAATCCAATTAATCATATGTCTATATTAACCAAATTACCTGAATTCATTAAGATTGAGTTCCAATAGTGGCTACCCCCGCCCGACATGTATATGTCTATCCTGGAAGGAAATCTACCTAAGGATCACCATGCCCCAATGTGAGATCATGAGCTATTGAGTCTAAGGCTGAAACCTAAAATTCCTTCATCAAGTTTATTTTAAGTTTACCAGATCAATCTTATTAATGGCCAGTTAACAAGAAGCATTAAGCTTAAGACTTATAAATAAACCTTTATATTACCTAAAATATAAAATAACCCCTTATAAAACGGTGATATTGGAATTCATCACAACCCAAGATATGGTATTTAGTTACAACACATATCTAGGACTATTAAAAACATAAATAAAGAAAATGAAATAAAGTAAAACTTGAAGTTAAAATGGTAAATAAGCAATAAAGAAAATGTTGCGGTTAGACTATGAACTTTTATTACTTCTAATTTAGATATCTCCCTTATTACAATATATAAACTTTGCATGACATTACCAACCGACCATATAGACGGTATCCTGATTAAATCAAATTTATGATTAATTCCAACCGACCATAAAGGCGGTATCCAATTTATTCAGGTTAAAATCAATTTAATTAAGTCAAACCGACCATAAAGGCGGTATCCCATTACGTCATGTTTTAAATAGTTTATATATTATAACTAAGGGAGATTAATCTAAATATTAGTAATAAAAGCTTTAACTTTCACCCCAGCAGAGGGGAGTTACCTCCTCATACTGAAAAGTAAAATAAAGAAAGAACTATTGCATAAAATAAAAATTACAAACAAGAAAGCTGTAAATAAACAAACAAGATACAATCTTCTTAGTATTCTTAAGGAAATCCCTAGAAAAGGTATGAAAATTTCAAATGAATTTGGCCACAATTTATAGGTAAAATTTTGGTCCACGCATCGCGACTCTAAACCCTTGTGCATCGCGACGTGCCGTTGATTTTCTGAGATGATGACATGTGGCTGTCAGTAGAATTATTGTCTAGGCGTCGTGATGCGTGAAGGCTTGCGCGTCGTGACGCTGACGTCATTACTTACGTCAATAAGGACACATGTCAGCTCGTTGTATAATTGACGCCATGATGATGTGTGTCGGCAGGCTGATTACGTTAGCGTGTCGCGACGCAAAGGTTAAGTGCGTCGCGACACATAAATTCAAATTTTGCCATTTTTGTCCGTTTTTTATTGTTTTGGCCTCGATTTGATTTCAGTGAGTCCTAAAACCTTATTTATCTACAACTTGATCGGTGATAAAAACACACGTAACGCAAGCGCATGTATCGCTCAAGTAGTATAAAATGTATCGATACCACGAGGACTAAATATCTTTGCAATTAATTAATGACGTTTACCATTTACGAGTATATAATAGATTGATTGTTGTTTGGATGATGATTTTTGTCTTAAACAAGTAAATAAAATAGTGCGAAAGTAAATTAAAAGAAAATTCAATATTATAAAATTATCTAGGGTTGTGAATCCTTCCAATATCTTTTAAAGATGAAGTGACAATCTCATGTTTGTGCATTATTTTGGTTTATTAAACTGGAACACAAAATTATGCAAAAGCCTCTGTCGATGGTCAGAAGCAAACACCCAAAGTAATCTAATTAATCACATGTCTATGTTAACCAAATTACCTGATTTCATTAAGATTGAGTTCCAATTTTGGCTACCCCCGCCCGACATGTATATGTATATCCTGGAAGGAAATCTACCTAAGGATCACCATGCCCCAAGGTGAGATCGTGAGCTATTGAGTCTAAGGCTGAAACCTAAAATTCCTTCGTCAAGTTTATTTTAAGTTTACCAGATCAATCTTATTAATGGCCATTTAACAAGATGCATTAAGTTTAAGACTCAATAAATAAACCTTTATATTATCCAAAACATAAAATAACCCCTTATAAAATGGTGATATTGGAATTTATCACAACCCCAGATATGGTATTTAGTTACAACAAATATATAGGACTATTAAAAACATAAATTAAGAAAATGACATAAAGTAAAACTTGAAATTAAAAAGGTAAATAAAGCAATAAAGAAAATGATGGGGGTCAGAGGATCTACTTTTATTACTTCTAATTTAGATATCTCCCTTATTACAATATATAAACTTTGCATGACATTACCAACCGACCATATAGGTTGTATCCTGATTAAATCAAATTTATGATTAATTCCGACCGACCATAAAGGCGGTATCCAATTTAGTCAGGTTAAAATCAATTTAATTAAGTCAAATCGACCATAAAGGCGGTATCCCATTAAGTCAGGTTTTAAATAGTTTATATATTATAACTAAGGGAGATTAATCTAAATATTAGTAATAAAAGCTTTACCTTTTACCCCAGCAGAGGGGAGTTACCTCCTTATACTAACAAGTAAAATAAAGAAAGAACTAATGTATAAAATAAAAATTAAATACAAGAAAGCTGTAAATAAACAAACAAGATACAATCTTCTTAGTATTCTTAAGGAAATCCCCAGAAAAATGTATGAAAATTTCAAATGAATTCGGCCACAATTTATAGGTAAAATTTTGGTCCACGCGTCGCGACTCTAAACCCTTGTGCATCGCGATGCACTATTGATTTGCTGAGATGATGACACGTGGCTATCGGTAGAATTATTATCTAGGCGTCGCGATGCGTGAAGGCTTGCGCGACGCTGACGTCATTACTTACGTCAATAAGGACACATGTCGGCTGGTTGTATAATTGATCATGTTGGGTTTCTACTATAGTCCCAAGATCATTCAAGCAATGAAAATAAGTGAATACAATAAAGAAGTATGGTAGAATCATACTTACAATGAACGGATTTGCGATGCGTTGAAGAAAAAAAATTTTCCTCCTCCATGGAAGCTTTCGGCCAAGCCCTCTTTGTGCTCCTTTGATTTTCGGTCAACCTCCATTTGAGTGCTCCAAGCTCCAAGCTTTGTAAATGGATTCCATGCTCAAGAGTTGGTTTCCCTATCAACTTTGGATGACCCTTTATGTGCTAGCATTGGAGAAAATTACAACAAAATTCCCATATACTTATCCTTGTTGCTCTCGGCATTGAAGGAGAAAGAGAGAAGAAATTTTGGCCCTTGGCCAAAAATTAGGAGAGAGGAAAGAGATGAAGTTGTGTTGGTTGGTTTTGATTTCAAAAATCAAGTCAAATGATATACCAAAATTTGAATTTCCAAATCCAAAAAGGTACAAGGCAATAAAGCCTTCCAACAACCCCCATCAATAACAAGTGACTTACATCACATCACTCAAAGTGACAAGACATCCATCACTTGAATGACTAATGATGTGACGCTTGATGTGACTTATGGGCCGTACTTAATTCAAAATGCGAGTGGGCCCGTAAACACTCCCGGGCTCGGGTTCGCTAATTCCGAATTAACAAATTTTCGTTGCGACGTAATTAAATCAAATTTAATTAAATAATTATGCCTAGCAAAATTACTATTCACGTCGCTAGCGAATTAATTCTAAATTAACTCGTTCGCCCGAATTAAAATCTAATTTTATTATATTCAAAATATAAATACTGTTATTCACATCTAATGTGCTTATCTCAAAATCATCTTTATAAAATGAAACACTTTAGTGTTCTAGAATATAAAAGTATACCCGCAACGAGTTATACTCTCATATAGAGATAATGTTTCTAGTCAAACTAGTTACATTGTAACAGTTTCCTAATTTAAGTACACACCCGAAGGGTAGTTCCTAAACTTAGGTTTCTACAGTTAAAACAGCGACTCTCGTCTCGTTTCCGAGTCGCAGGTAAATCTCGACTGAAGTCAGTATCCTGCTAATCAGCAGATTCTGCACATCAGTACATATTTATGTACAATACTTAGTATCAAAATCCAATTTTGAAACTAATAGTGAACATGTTTATGACAAACATACTTGAAGCTGGAGCCTTGCCCCGCCTTCAATTCATTCATGTCTGCCTTGTCCATACGGCAGTCACGCTTCCAGTGACCCCGTTTGCCACAGTTTAGGCAGACTTCTTGGGATATGTTCTTTGTCTTCCTAGAAGACTATGATGATTATGCCTTTGCCCCTTTTAGAAGCTCTGGCATTGCTTCCTAGAGTATAGCCATCAACTCTCCAAGAGTTTACTCTTGGTTCATAATGAACCTGCCCAGCTTTCGGGTATAGACTATAAGATCAAATCTTTGTTAGTCTCCCCACATAGGTAATGTCCAGCTAACCTAGCTGATCGATGTCAGCAATCATCTACGACACCTAGTGCTCGACAGATGTACCCTCTGACACACACGAGCTAAAGAGCTTCTTATGCAATTTGTACTTCTAAGATCTAAGAATAGATCTATGCAGATCTTTAATTTCAACATCAAAGTACAAGGATCTAATCTTTAACTTTGACGACTGAATTAAAGTGTCATTGCATTAAGCATAAAGGATTGAGTACTAAAGTTATCATCACATGAATCTTCCAAAGATCATGTTCTACTATTTGCTCAACTCCGGGCTTAGGCCCAAGAGGTTGCTCTATCAAATAGAATAACTTCTTAGTTCACAGGACTATCCTGAGGTTCTATTCCCAATCTGAAAATTAAAGCCGTTTAATGACATTTTCACCCAGGATTATGTTTTAAACACTAATCTTTCAGTTATCTTGATTGCTATAGTCCAACTATCCAATCAACGATTTCGGGGACTATTTAATATAATGATTACTATAGTCTAACTATATAATCAACTATAATTTTAATTATTTAAATTCAAATATATTGATTACTATAATCCAATTATATTATCAACTATAAATTAAAGTAGTTTGAATACAGTCCAACTATTAAATTAAAACAACGATATTAGTCCAACTAATATTTATTCGAGTAATGACGAAAAATGAAATGAGCGCGTATTGGCAAGTATTTAAACGAAATTGCAAATTTAATACTTGCCTCCCACTATTTTTCGGCGAGCCTCTAACCATCTGTTGAGTACTCGGGAAACCTTGTTTCCTAGTGGGCTAGGATCCCGTTAAATAACACACAACCTTGACTTTGGCCAACAAATTATATGATATTTAACTAGGTAGATCTCTAAGATCAATAGGATCTTATCCAATTCCTAGATCCAGTAGGTAGACATCTAAGTCCGAAACATATATCTTATATATGCCAATATATCCAATATATTCCATAACCTTATTCCTCTGAATCAATTAAGCATTGGCTTTGGCACAACAAACTTAATGATTCCAGTTAAGTGGGACCCATTGACTTTGGAAAGCTTCGTAATCGATGTCGATGGACAAGAAGTGATCTTTACTTTGGCCAACAAATCACAACTTGGACAAGACACCGATATGGAACAAAGCCTTCATGATTCAAACACATCCGCGATGGACAAAGGTCTTGACTTTGGCCAACAAACCAGTGCCAATCTTGGATCTTGAGAATGAATCATTCAATGGAAGGAAAAACGCTTAATATATGTTGAGGGTTTTTCGCGTAATTTGCAACCAATTAATTATCTTTGTTAAGGTCTCATCATACACCCTTAAACATGCATTCTAAAAACATAATAAGACGCGTAAATAAATTAATAATGATATGCGGATGGATATTTAAAACACTTTGTTCCTAGAACAAATCTCTCACTTTCCTCTCTCCCGCTAGCACAAATCTTACTTCTACCCATTTACATAACACTTCTAAAGAAACCTCATTTACATTGAGGGGAATATGTGAGAAGAGAAATACAAAGATTCAAGAGGTAATAGGCTGGACACACAGGTCCAATTTAATAAATTCTAAATTTATTACAACAATTTCCAAAATTGCCCTCACCCATCTAATATCCATCTGATATACATTATTCATACATCACATCCATGTATTCACACAAAGCATGTTATCAATCAATCTAATCCAATTAATAAATCTGAAATTAATGACCATCCAATGTTCAAACAAAGATTTGATTTGCGCGAGTGAAACTCGTTTTAAGAATAAGTACTCAAAGTACGAATTCTTGAATTATATCAAACTATAACATTAAATCCAATTTAATTTGTATTTAATACTAATTCTTTATGTAATTCTAAATTAAATAATTACAGTTTATTAATGTGCCTTTGCGACTTAGATTCTAAATCTAATCATTCCGTGTCTCAAAGCCCAATTAACATCCAATGTCAATTTATTTAAAGTCCAATGTGCTTTCAATTAATTTCTTAAGGCATGGACTTTGGTCAATATGGGTCAAACCCAAATACCAAAGCCCAATTAAGGAATCACCCTTATTTGCTAAAATCAATTTAGGCCCAATTAAAATTTTAAAGGTCCATTATATTATATTTGGACTTTATGGATATGGTTTTGAGCCCAATTGGATCCAACCAATTAACCTAAACCATACTTGGCCCAACCAAGTCCATTAAGCCCAAATACAACTTTATTAGCCCAATTCCAAATTTAAGACCAACTAATTAAATTACAAAATTCCAAATTTCACAATTTAATTAACTAAAGTATATAACCAATAATTAATTACTTAAATCAACATTTCCAAAATACCAATTTAATCAATTAATCATTCTCAACATCATCAACACATGTCCAACATTATTGAAACAAAAATCAATTCATTTCCATGCTATGTTGGTCACGGCAATTTGGGGTTTTTCAAAATCGATTTCGATTTTAATCTAATTAAATCCTAAATCAATTTATCCCAAGTCTTTCAACTCATCCAATGATCAAAAAAACAAAATTACCATGACTTTAGGGCAACATCAAACTTTCGGCCAAGCCTAGTTTTTGGGGAAAAATTGATCCAATTCAATTTTCATCAAATTGATCATGTATAACATTATGTTATCATCATTCAAGCATACTCAAACAATCAAATTAATTAGATCATGCTCAAATCATTTTTACCCTAAATCATTTTCATGCTTAATCAAGGCTCTTGATACCATTATTGGGTTTCTACTATAGTCCCAAGATCATTCAAGCAATGAAAATAAGTGAATACAATAAAGAAGTATGGCGGAATCATACTTACAATGAACGGATTTGCGATGCGCTGAACACACAAAATTTTCCTCCACCATGGAAGCTCTCGGCCAAGCCCTCTTTGTGCTCCTTTGATTTTCGGTCAACCTCCATTTGAGTGCTCCAAGCTCCAAGCTTTGTAAATGGATTCCATGCTCAATAGTTGGTTTCCCTATCACCTTTGGATGACCCTTTATGTGCTAGCATTGGAGAAAATTGCAACAAAATTCCCCTATACTTATCCTTGTTGCTCTCGGCATTGAAGGAGGAAGAGAGAAGAAATTTTGGCCCTTGGCCGAAAATTAGGAGAGAGGAAAGAGATGAAGTTGTGTTGGTTGGTTTTGATTTCAAAAATCAAGTCAAATGATATACCAAAATTTGAATTTCCAAATCCAAAAAAAGGTACAAGGCAATAAAGTCTTCCAACCACCCCCATCAATCACAAGTGACTTACATCACATCACTCAAAGTGACAAGACATCCATCACATGAATGACTAATTATGTGACGCTTGATGTGACTTGTGGGCCGCACTTAATTCGAAATGCGAGTGGGCCCGCAAACACTCGCAGGCTCGGGTTCGCTAATTCCGAATTAACAAATTTTTCGTTGCGACGTAATTAAATAAAATTTAATTAAATAATTATGCCTAGCAAAATTACTATTCACGTCGCTAGTGAATTAATTCTAAATTAACTCGTTCGCCCGAATTAAAATCTAATTTTAATTCCGCGTCAAAATCTAATTTCCTATAATATATCGAATATATTATTTTATCGATTAATTCCAAATTAATCGTTCTCTCTCTTTAAATAATATTTTATCCCAGATAAAATATCTCCGTAATTAATCCTAGATTAATTTTCTCTCTCTACTAATTAATCCCAGATTAATTATGTGCGAGTCATACGTCATCAGTGAATCTTCGGGAAGCGACCCATGAGATCCCCGGATATGTTGGCAGTAAATCCGAACACGTACGTACCTAGTACTGTGTTTTTACCGATTTACAAGACATGGTTGGCTTCTAGCAAAACACTGTGTCTACCCAATTCTCTAGAAATATTCTTAAAGGAATATGTAATCTATATCAGGCGTAGTATACGTAGTATTGGTATTTCGATCCAGTATTGGATGTCACGTGCTAGGCCTGGGGCTGGAGTTGTGTCTGCCCCGTACAAAACACATGTCGGATCTTTGGTAACTAGTCTCTATAATCGGATAACTATGACCTTGTCATATTATCCCGATAGCTGTAGTATATAAGAGCACCAGTTCCGTATCCTACGTGATCATCATCTCCACTATGACTGGAGCGATACTTCTGTCTCGACATCACACCCAATACACTACGATTCTCAATATACCCAGAAGAGGCGTACACAGAACCGGTTAAAGCCCTGGACGACCAAAACCAAAGTATATTGATTATCGCAAGTATTAGCGGTGCAAGTCTCAGGTTAAGACCAAATACACCTACCTTGATTCAGACTTCCATAGACACATAGTCATACTACCAATGGAATTCCGAGGGGTCTATCCAGAGCGAAGCTGTTTCCGTACCATCGGTAAACACAACCTCCTATTACACTTGCATGAGTATCCAATACCCAAATATATGAGAACTATGTCGTTATGCTCCCATAACACGCACAAGTGCAATACTAGTCTATTCCGCATTATCGATGTCCAATCTCGATAATACTCCGACTAGGGATGGTTTAATGATTAAACCTTCATGGATTGATACTGTCTCATATCTTATCAATCCGGAACTAATCATATGGACTTTTATCATTTATATATCCCGGTAATCTAAATATAAATGATAAAAGAGCAATTTCCTTTGTCACATAGTTAATTTGTACAACAACACCATGATCTGTATAAATAGTGATGCTATGGGTCATAATTGTCCAACAGATCCCTGACGTCATGATGACGCATGTCGGCAGGCTGATTACGTTAGCGCGTCGCGACGTAAAGATTATGCGCGTCGTGACACAGAAATTCAAATTTTGCCATTTTTGTCCGTTTTTTACGATTTTGGCACCGATTTGATTTCAATGAGTCCTAAAACCTTATTTTTCTAAAACTTGATCGGTGATAAACACACATGTAACACAAGCGCATGTATCGCTCAAGTAGTATAAAATATATCGATCCCACGAGGACTAAATATCTTTGCTATTAATTAATAACGTTAAATATTTACGAGTATCTAATAGATTGATTATTGTTTGGATGATGATTTTTGTCTGAAACAAGTAAATAAAATAGTGCGAAAGTAAATTAAAGGAAAATTCAATATTATAAAATTATCTAGGGTTGTGAATCCTTCCAATATCTTTTAAAGATGAAGTGACTATCTCTTGTTTGTGCAATATATCGGTTTATTAAACTGAACACAAAATTATGCAAAAGCTTTACCTTTCACCCATGCAGATGGGAGTTACCTCATCATACTGAAAAGTAAAATAAAGAAAGCACTAATGTATAAAATAAAAATTAAATACAAGAAAGCTGTAAATAAACAAACAAGATACAATCTTGTTAGTATTTTTAAGGAAATCCCCAGAAAAAAGGTATGAAAATTTCAAATGAATTCGGCCTCAATTTATAGTTAAAATTTTGGTCCACGCGTCGCGACTCTAAACCCTTGTGCATCGCGACGTGCGTTGATTTGCTGAGATGATGACGTGTGAAGGCTTGCGCATTGCGACGTTGATGTCATTACTTACGTCAATAAGGACATATGTCGGTTGGTTGCATAATTGATTGCTGACGTCATGATTGTTAGGGTTGGTGCTTAGAGTGCCAATCCGGATCATATTTATGTCCGATTCATAAATACGAACAATGTCTTTTTCCGTAATGTTACTTATTTAATGGTAGAACATCTTGTCTTTTATATACATATTTGATCCAACTGCGATTAGATATCTAATTATGATTAGATTGAAACTAAATCTGATTTAGTGATATGTGTATATTAGACAAAGACCCTAGGATTTACAATGTAGTGCGCAATTACAACGAAGTTTGTAATTGACATTGGGAAGCGTCACTATAAGTTGTATATCCTTAAATAAAGTTCCTGGTCAAGATTTACTAACACGGGTCGGTTAGTAAAATCTGCTGAGACCAGTAAGTGTCGTATATCATGACTTGGTTCGATGGTTTATTCCAATGAACCATGAGTCTCGGGAGACTCGTATAGACATGTAGGATTTTATTTGATAAACATTGAACAACACACTAAAGATTTCCTAATAGATGGTACACCAACGTCAATAGGAATCTTCTCGAGTTGAGAGAGCATAGTGGTCATTCAACTTGAGATACCACTGTGGATATATGAATTATCATCCTCCACACTTTGATGGTAGTAATGTCACAGATCTATTTAGATCAGACCTCCGCATGTTCGTTGGGTGTCGACTGATGCTCATGATATCATGTGCGTATCAAGATAGAATCCGTCAGTCCTGTGTATATGACATTGGCATCCTACACGTGTTTACGATCTAGTAAATCCATGGCCGCGGTCATTTAATAATTAATCTGTATTTGTATTGATATAAAATTCGATTTGATACATATTAATAAATTGTCAAATGAGACTTTGACACATGCCATAAATATATGTATTTGTTATTTAATGTAAATAAAAATACATATATAATAATAATTATATTAATTAATTATTTAGATATTTAATTGTTAAATATTTGAATAGTTAAGTAATATCCATATTTCATAAATGTTATGAAATATGTTTAATTATTATTGAAACACATGGCATGATTTAATTAAACTAAATGTGTGTAAATTTGATTTGCTACCAAAAAGCTTAATATTATTTAATTGGATTAAATTTGGTAAATGGATAAAAATGCCCATCCAAAGTTGGCAACTTCATTTTTTTAAAGTAATTTTTTTTTTCATTTCCTTTGAATGGTTTCAATGGCATATCATCATCATCAACAAAACCCCTCAAATCATATTTGATGATTCATGAAGAAAATGAAGGAAAATTCAAGAAAAGGCTTAGGAAATCAAGAGATTAAAGGTAATCTTCTACAACCCTAAGCTTGAAAATCAGTTTCTTGTTTTCTTGAATTTTTAGAATAGTTATAGGGTTCCTTTTTTTTTTTTAAATTGAGGCTTTTGGTTTTGGTGGATGGATATGGAAGTGATGATGCATGTGTGAAGTGTTTTGGGTGCTATTATTGTAATATGTATCCAATTTTTCATTGATGATATGTTGTCATTCTAGAGTGTTATGACCACTCTTTTAATGCCTAGAATTGTTCTTGGGTGGTTCATGTGTGGTGACTTTGATTGGTGTTTTGATTAATTGGATTAATCTTGAAAATGCTGGATTATAGCATGAACATTGACATTTTAGGTTTCTGAATCAGATCAGGAAAATCTGGGTTTATGTTGATGAAATTGATGTTATATAAATGTATTGGATGTGTTTTGGGTGTTGGAACAATTGCCGGAAATTGTTTCGGAGTTGAAATAAGCGAAAACGGTGAAAAACGACGTTATCGGGCGACTTTTGAGCCAACTGGGTGACGGCTGCCATACAGTGAATTTGTCACTATTGAGGCAGCCCATGAACTGCCCTAATACTATTGGGGCTGACCTGGGCAGCCCTCATATGTATTGGGTAGTCGGTTCAATCAAAAACACGTTTTATGCCATTTTGCGGAAAAACGTTTTCGTAAAAGTTTCGCGACGTTTCTTAACCATTTATGTCTTTATTTGTTATCGAATAAATATGTTTAGGTGAAATACGAATGAATTATTCATATTGGATATTGAATAATTTATTCGGTAATTTAAAAAGTTTTAATATTATGATTTCACCCGAACAGCGCTTCTACTGCGCCCGTACCTAAAACCCCAACAATGATGACGTGTGTCGGCAGGCTGATTACGTTAGCACGTCGTGAAGCAAAGGTTGTGCGCGTCGCGACGCAGAAATTCTAATTTTGCCATTTCTGTCTGTTTTTTACTGTTTTGGCCCCGATTTGATTCTAGTGAGTCCTGAAACCTTATTTATCTACAACTTGATCGGTAATAAACACACACATAATGTAAGCGCACATATTGCTCAAGTAGTATAAAATGTATCGATCCCACGAGGACTTAATACCTTTTCTATTAATTAATCACGTTAAATATTTACGAGTATCTAATAGATTGATTGTTGTTTGGATGGTGATTTTTGTCTGAAACAAGTAAATAAAATAATGCGAAAGTAAATTAAAGGAAAATTCAATATTATAAAATTATCTAGGGTTGTGAATTCTTCCAATATCTTTTAAAGATGAAATGACTATCTCACGTTTATGCAATATATCGGTTTATAAACCTGGAACACGAAATTATGCAAAAACCTCTGTCGATGGTCAAATGCAAACACCCAAAGTAATCCAATTAATCATATGTCTATGTTAACCAATTACCTGAATTCATTAGGATTGAGTTCCAATTGTGGCTACCCCCGCCCGACAGGTATATGTCTATCCTGGAAGGAAATCTACCTAAGGATCACCATGCCCCAAGGTGAGATCGTGAGCTATTGAGTCTAAGGCTGAAACCTAAAATTCCTTAGTCAAGTTTATTTTAAGTTTACCAGATCAATCTTATTAATGGCCAGTTAACATGAAGCATTAAGCTTAAGACTAAATAAATAAACCTTTATATTACCCAAAATATAAAATAACCCCTTATAAAACAGTGATATAGGAATTCATCACAACCCCAGATATGATATTTAGTTACAACACATATCTAGGACTATTAAAAACATAAATAAAGAAAATGACATAAAGTAAAACTTGAAATTAAAAAGGTAAATAAAGCAATAAAGAAAATGATGGGGTTAGAGGATCCATTTTTATTAATTCTAAATTAGATATCTCACTTATTACAATATATAAACTTTGCATGACATAACCAACCGACCATATAGGCATTATACTGATTAAATCAAATTTATGATAAATTCCAATTGACCATAAAGACGGTATCCAATTTACTCAGGTTAAAAAAATTTAATTAAGTCCAACCGATCATAAAAGCAGTATCTCATTAAGCTAGGATCCTAGCCCACTAGGAAACACGGTTTCCCGAGTACTCGACAGAGGGTTAGAGGCTCGCCGAAAAATAGTGGGAGGCAAGAATTGAATTTGAAATACTCGTTCAATTACTCGCCATACGCGCTCATTTAAATTATTTCGTCATTAGATTAAATGTTAGTTGGACTAATATTTAAATTGTTGTTTTATTTAACAGTTGGACTGTATTATAGTTGATTATATATAATTGGATTATATTAATCAATATATTTGAATTAATTAATTTTAGTTTACAGTTGATTTTATAATTGGATTATAGTAATCAATGTAATTGAGGTTAATTAATTTAGATTATATTTGATTATATAGTTGGACTATTATAATCATTATAATAAATAGTACCACAAATCGTTGATTAAATAGTTGGACTATTAGAATCAAGATAGATATGAAAGATTAGTGTTTAAGACATAATCCTGGGTGAAAATGTATTTAAACGACTTTAATTTTCAAATCGGGAATAAATTTTCAGGATGGTCCTGGAAACTAATTAGTTATTTTATTTGATAAAATAATATTATGCCTAAGTCCGGAATTAAGCAAATAAGTGGAACATGATATTTGGAATATTCATGTAATGATAACTTTAGTGCTTAATCCATAATACTTGTCATATAGACTCCTTAATTTCTTTATCAGAACTAAGGATTAGATTCTTAAAGTATGATATTGAAATTGAAGGATATTCAAAGATTAGATCTTAGAAGTACTTTTAAAAATTGCAATAAATAATTCTTGGAGAATTAAAGACTATTCTCAAGGAGATAAAGTCAAAATTTACAATTAGGCAAGTAGTGCAAGGCACACCTTACTTCAATATTCTGGAAACCCGAGGCTTGGTTAAAGGCAACTGGAATATTGAAAATGACAAAGGCAAAATCATTATAGTCTTCTTGGAAGATAAATGACATATCCCAAAATGTCTGCACAATTGTGGCAAACGGAATCGCGAAGCGTGACTGTCGTTTGGAAAAAGCAGACATGAAGGAATTGAAGACGAGCAAGGCTCTGACTTCGAATATGTTTGTCAAAATTATGTTCATTACTAGTATTAAAATTGGATTTTTAGATACTTACATAATAAATATATATATTGATGTTCAGTATCTGCTATGAGCAGGATTAGAGAACTGTTATAATGTAACTAGTTTGACTAGATACATTATCTCTTTATCAGTGTTTAACCCACTGCGGGTGAACCTTTATATTTTAGAACACTAAAGTGTTTTATTATATAAGGATGATATTGAGATAAACACATTAGATGTGAATAACAGAATTTATATTTTGAATATAAACAAATCTCAAATATATATAATGACAAACAAATAGCTCAAAGTGATTTGATCAGAAGAAACTAATTATGGCATTGTTGTCTGGGACACAATCGAACAAGACTCGTATATCCACACTTTCGAAGAGTGGGTACTCGGACTGTTTTGATTCCAATCAAATAAATTCTACGAATCTAGTTTATTGGGCAATGTGCCTAAAACACTGTTTACTTGGTAATAGTGTAAGTGCCACCGATTTGTTAGCCCTATTCATGGTGAAGTTAGTGGGCCCATATCTAGCTAGGCTAGATGTAAACATGAATATTTTGTGACCTTAACGGATGTGGCATCACGTTATGGTTATGTGTTCTTTTGAAGAACGTAGATCGGAAACTATTAGAGTTTCGACACGAAATAGACAAAATATCGGCTATAGTATTATACCGTCACGGTAAGACTGTAATGAAAATACTTAAGCAATAAGTTTCTTATATACTTGAAAGAGTATAGTATTCTTTCAAATGAGGACTCCTCCCGGAACACGTCAAAGTGACGGTGTGTCCGAACGGATTAACCGAATCATGTTAGACATGATAAGGCTAATCATGAGTCGCTCTGAGCTACCATTTCTTCAACGGATGAGTTTTAACAGTGCAATAACTTATTTAGAATAAAGTTCTATTAATAATTGTTTGACAAATATCATATTAGATATGAACAGGAAAGAAATCGGGTTTCTCATTCCTGACCATTTGGGATGCTAGGCATATGTTTGGATAATACCAAACTGAAACCCAAATTGGATAAGTGTCAATTGTAGGCTATCCTAGGGATACCATAAGTATTGTATTTATACATCTCACCAGAGAATAATTAGATTGTTGCTCACCATGCAGTTTTCCTGAGAGGAATACAGACATGCAGTGGTAAGTGGGAGGATAGTAAAACTCGATGAAAATCGGAGTAATACTATTCAAGGAACCTATTCCTAATGGAACATAAATAGTTCATCAAGGATGAAACTATTCCATTAATCTTCGAATACACAAGAACCGCGTAGATCGGAGAGAGTCAGAAAACAACCTAGGGTATGGGTTTCTGATCTCACCTCATAAAGATGTTAATCTTTTAAGGTATACCAACTGATTACGTATGAGGTAGTGATACAAGGTATCGACTCCCTATTATGACAAAGTGTCATGATTCCGAAATGGATTCCATGTATATCAACAGTTTGGATACTAGTTGATGTACCATAAGACATTGTGCCTATTGGTACTTTATAAGTCTTCAAGGAAGACATACATGGAAGGCAACATACCAACGTACTAAGCTAGGCTTGTAAAGAAAAGGTAGAGTTATCAACATTGTGTTGATTCCGACGAAACCTTTTACCTGTTGCCATTGTAAATCCATTTGGATAATGCTTGCTAAAGCTGTGTATTTCATTTATGAAATATGACAGCTTAACGGAAAATCGCTTTCCTGAAAAGGAAACCTTTCGGAGGATGTTTATAACATCATGTCGGTTTTGTCGTACCATAACAAGCAAACAAGGTTTGCAGGTTATTCGATCCATGTTTGGATTGAAGCAAGCATAGATTCTTGGAATTATCGTTTTGATGTAATCATAAAGGAGTATGATTTAATTCAAAACAAAAAGATTCTTGTGTATATAAAAGGGTTAGTGGGAGTGCACTGACATGAATGTCCTGTAAGATAATGATAATATGTCATTTCTTGGAAATGATATTCCCATAAAATAATCGGTGGAAGCTGGGCTTCCCTGATAACGACTGTAAGTCGTAACAAAGGTATTATACAATAGTATAACGGTACAGTGAGCTGGAAATCTTCCTAGCAAGATTCTGTTGCCAAATAAACAACAAATGCAGATTATTGCTGCAGCTGAGGCAGCAATAGAAGCCATTTGGATCGATAAATAAATCTAATTGGATTAGATATAATTCTGTTAGCAGCTGAGCTAGGCGTCAGCACATGCTAAAGAATTAATGGTCTCATCAACGATCCAGATAAATACTTCTGTGTCTGCCCAGTATCGGATAGTCACGTGCTAGGGCTGGGCTGGATAAGTGTCTGCCCCGTCCGAAGCACATGTCGGATGTCTGGTAACTAGTCTCTATAATCGGATATGCATGACCTAGTCATAATATCCCGATGGTTGCGCAACACTTAAGAGCACTAATACCGTATCCTGCGTGACATCATCTCCACTATGACTGAAGTGATACTTCCGTCTTGACATCACACCCAATACTCTACGATTCTCAATATACCCAGCAGTTGGCGTACACAGAACCGGTTAGAGTCCTAGACGACCTCAACTAAAGTATATTTATTTATTGTCGTAAGCATTAGCGGTGCAAGTCTCAGGTTAAGACCATATACACCTACCCTGATGTCGGACTCCCATAGACACATAGTCATAATACCAATGGGATTCCGAGGGGTCTATCCAGAGCGAAGCTGTTTCCCGTACCATCGGTGAAACACAACCTCCTATCGCACTTGCATAAGTATCCAATACTTAAATATATGAGAACTATGCCGTTGTGCCCTCACAACGCGCACAAGTGCAATACTAGCCTATTCCGCATTATCGATGTCCTGTCTCGATAATACTCCGGCTAGGGATATTTAATGATTAATCCTTCGTGGACTGATACTGTCTCATATCATTCTCAATCCAGGAACTAATCATATGGACCTCTCTTCATTTATATATCTATGGTGATCTAATCACAAACGATGAGAGTACAATCTCCTTTGTCACATAGTTAATTTGTACAACAACACCGTGATATGTACAAATAGTGACGCTATGGGTCATAACTGTCCAACACCGCAGCGCCTAACTCTCAGGAGTTTTGGCTAGGCGTGAATCTGTTGCAGGCACCGCGACACCAAGGACTTGGGTACCGCGGCGCCAATGAAGTTCCTCTTCGCTGGATCGCGCGTCTTGCATCCTGATTCTTCTTGCGTGCGTCTGAAGCTTCCGTTAGGTCCCGAAACATGCATAATTACTCTATTCTTCTTGCTCCATTACTTCTTAATAACAAAGCACAAAATGACTCTAATTAAGATTAAAACATATGATAGATAAGCCGAGTTAGCAGTGTTCTAAGTACACTTTTGTGCACTTATCACAACCCCCAACCAGCTTATTGGTAGTCCCTAGCAATTCAAGCGTAAAATAAAATAATAAGTAAATAAATAAATAAAAATTGTCTAAGCCACTTTCATAGGGATCACGATTGCATTTAGCGTATGCAACAAGCCTTTAAACCCCTAGGTGTCTCTAGTGGACGAGTTATAGTCTCATGAGGGCTTACATCGACGACACCCACAAACTTCATTCAAAACATACAATTATGAAAAAACAAAATGAAATAGTCCCAATAGTTATACATATTATTGTCCTCAAAGGATGTCTAGCGATGAAATCTGAGAACTTTCAAAGTACTCAACTCAACTCTAATCTAAGTCTTTGAATAAATCATCTAAGCCAAACTCACACTGTGTGTGTTTAAAGGTTCATTCACAGCTTGATTCCTAGGTAAGTGAACTCAATGATTTCATTTAAAAATTGGGATCCAATGGGTAAAACCAACCTAGATACCTCAATTATGCTCTGTAATTGCCTTCTGTGCTCAGTATGGTATGATTATTTTTTTCTTTTCTTTGTCTCTTTTTGTTTCTTTTTTCAACTTTTGTTTTCAACACACCTACCTTTTAAGGTAGCATTTCTCCTCATGGTGGTCCTAATACTCGCCCATGGGTAGCTTCACGTCTATCGGTTATAGGTGGTTTAATTTTCATTCTTTAAAGACTTTCTTTTTTATTTTTTTACAATACCACACATCATAACACTAGCAAATCAGGATAGACATCTAAGGAAACAGTCATTCATCGACATGTAATTTCTTCAAATAGTCACATTTCCAACTATATAGGCTTTCACTGCTACAAACCTATAATTAAGTGCTTATGAGTCTAACTTAGATCAACTATTCAAAGCATCAAATAAAAAAGCACATTAAAGAACTTATCGTTTCTAAAATAAAATGAATAAAATAAATAAATACAGATGCAAGGGTTGCCCCCATAGCGCTAAGTTTAACGTCTTCAGCCAGACGTAATCACTTAATGTTGTCATGGTGGCTTCCATGTAGCAAACCAATGAAGGCATGAGAAAGAATTTGTAGCTGGTTGCAGTATTTCATCAGTGATCCCCTAGGGTCTGGTGGTTGAAATTTGAGGCTGAACAGATGACCAAATTAGCTCAACTTCCTTTTTAACTTCCCAAGTATCATCTTCAATTGAGCATTAACTCTCATTTTCCTCCTTTTACGATTCTTTGGGAGCAATTTCAGTTTGGGAGGATCTGATTCAGGTTGTAGAGAAGCTAGCTCTGGCAGGACTGTTTCTAGCATGTATGTATATTGGCACTCATCATCACCTTATAGTTGTTTTTCAACATGAAAAATATTTATTTCCAATGTCATATTCCCAAACGATAGCTTCATGAGACCATTCCTGCAATTAATAAGAGTATTAGCTGTATCAAGAAAAGTTCTACCTAAGATAAGTGGAATATTGGACTCGGTGTTAACCACAGACTGCGTGTCTAAAATCAGGAAATCCACAGGGTAGTAGAATTTATCAATTTGCAGTAAAACATCCTCGACTACTCCCCGCGGTGATCTAACAGATCGGTCAGCTAACTGTAAAACCACTGATGTAGGTTTAATCTCACCAAGCCCTAACAACACATAGATCGAATATGGCATGAGATTAACATTAGCACCTAAATCTAATAATGCTTGACCAAACTAATGTGTGCCAATATAACAAGTGATAGTGGGAAAACCTGGATCTTTATATTTTGCTGGGGTCCTCTGTTCAATTACTGCACTAGCCTACTCTGTCACGAAAGCAGTCTTCTTCACATTATGCTTTCTTTTTATGGTGCATAGATCCTTCAGAACCTTCGCATAAGTAGAAACTTGTTTGATCACATGTAACAACGGAAGGTTAATCTCTACTTGCTTCAGGTGTTCTAGGATCTTACCATTTAGGTCTTGGGCTCTCGCTGTGGGCTTTAGTGCTTGAGGGAAAAGTACTTTAACATGGAAATGAGTCTCTTGTTTTTCCTGAGGGGTATCTATACCAGTCATCTATAGTGTTGGATGTGTCATGTCTCCCTACCTCCATACCACTCCTAGTGAATATAGCATTAACACCCTTTACATTGGCTACTTCCTGATCAACTTGTGCCATGTATTGGCCTTGTGGATTTGGTTGAGTTTGAGATGGAAATTTTCCTTGTTCTTGCACACTCAGGACATTAGTAAATTTGAAGACTTGACTCTTTATCTTTTTATTATCTTCAATTACCTGAGCTACAAATGACTCACACCTTTGATTGGTTTTTCTTTGGGTCTCTACAAATGCTTGCACAGTGTCCTCTAAAGAATTCCTAGGAACGGCATGTGTGTGATACTAGGGGGTATTGTAACTCCTAGGTTGTGGTGTCTAACTAGGCTGAGGGGACTCATGTTTCTAACTAAGATTAGGATGGTTCCGCCAACCAGGATTATATGTATCTGAAAAAGGTGTATACAGCTTCTTGTACATCCCTAAGTTATTACATTGCTCCTCATATGTTACCCCACCTCACCATATACTGGGCACTCTTGGGCTAGATGGTCAATCCCTTTACAGATAAAACATACCTCTCGAGTTTCTAACTGGGATACTGCATGCAGAGTCCTACTATCTTTGGCTTTTAAGGCTCATATCTCTCTAGTTAATAGCTCAACTTATGCCTTAATACTATCCTCTTCCCTAAAGTGGTATATGTTGGAGTTTCTACGGCCCCGAGGATTGAATAACAAGCATAAAATAAGTGCGAATACAATCAAAGGAAGTTACGGAATACTAACAATGATCGGTTGAGCGACGCGAGTGAAGCCAAAAAATTTTCTGCCTCCTTCAAGAAGTCACGGCAGTGGCAGTTTTTCCTCCTCCATTTTCGGCTTTATGGATCAACCTCCAAGCTCCAAGCTTTGTCATGGTGATTCCAAGCTCATGGGTGGACTTCCCTATGACCTTCGCATGTCTCAAAAGTGTGCTAGCACTCAAGAAATTTGCCACAAATTTCCCACTTTGCTTCCCCTAGCTCACGGCAGTGAGCTGAACAGTAGAGAAGAAATGAAGCCCTTTGGGCGTGTATGGAGAGAAGAGAGAAGGAAGAGAGAGTTATGTGTTTTTAGTTTCAAAAACGTTATACCAAAATCAAGACCAAAAGTTGTATATACCTTTCCAAAAGTCAACAAGAAATGGAGCCAAAAATTGGCAATTAATGCACACAACCACCTCCATCAACATCTATCACTATTCACATCAAAAGTGACTAGACATCACATCACTCAGAGTGACAAGTGATGTTGACGCTTGATGTGACTAATGATTTGACGCTAGATGTGACTTGCGTACCGCACTCAAATTTGAAATGCGAATGCGCTCGCAAACACTCTTGGGCTGGGGTTCGCTAATTCCAAATTAACGAATTTTCCATTGCGACGTAATTAAATGATTATGCCTAGCGAAATCACTATTCATGTCGCTAACGAATTAATTCTAAATTAACTCGTTCGCCCGAATTAAAATCTAATTTTAATTCCGCATCGAATTCCAATTTCGTTTAATATATCGAATATATTAATTTATCGATTAATTCCAAATTAATCGTTATCTCTCTTTTAATTGATATTTTATCCCAGATAAAATATCTTTGCAATTAATCCTAGATTAATTTTCTCTCTCATCTGATGAATCCTAGTTTAATTAATGTGCGAGTCATACGTCATCGGTGAATCTTCGGGAAGCGGCCTATGAGATCCCCGGATATGTTGGCAGTAAATTCGATCGTCAGACTATACGAACACGTAAGTACCTAGTACTACGCTTGTACCGATTTACAAGACAAGGTTGGCTTCTAGCAAAGCGCCATTCCTTCCCAATTCTCCAGAAATATCCTTACATGAATATAAGATCTATATCAGGCGTAGTATACGTAGTATTGCGTATTTAGATCCAGTATCGGATGATCACATGCAAGGCCTGGGGCTGATACAGTGTCTGCCCCGTACGAAGCATATATCGGATGACAAGAAACTAGTCTCTTTATTATCGAATAATCATGACCAAGTCATATTATCCCGATGATTGCAACCTTTAGAGAACCAGTTATGTATCCTTACGCGATCATCGTCTCCATATGACTAGAGTGATACTTCTGTCTTGACATCACACCCAACACACTACGATTCTCAATATACCCAGCAGAGGCATACACATAACTTGTTAAAGCCCTAGACGACCAAAACCAAAGTATATTGATTGTTGTAAGTATTAGCGGTGCAAGTTTCAGGTTAAGACCAAATACACCTACCCTGATTTCGGACTTCCATAGACACATAGTCATACTACCAATGTAAATCCGATGGGGTTTATCCAGAGCGAAGCTGTTTCTCGTACCATCGGTAAAACACAATCTCCTATTACACTTGCATGAGTATCCTATACCCAAATATATGATAATTATGTCGTTTGTACCCTCACAACGCGCACAAGTGTAATACTAGTCTTTTACGGATTTATCGATGTCCAATCTCGATAATACTCTGACTAGGGATATTTAATGATTTATCCTTCGTGGATTGATACAGTCTCATATCATTCTCAATCCAGGAACAAATCATAAGGACCTCCTATCATTTATATATCTTGGTGATCTAATCACAAATGATAAGAGTGCAATCTCCTTTGCCACATAGTTAATTTGTACAACAACACCATGATCTGTACAAATAGTGACGCTATGAGTCATAATTGTCCAAAAATCTCCCACTTGGCCTATAGCCAGTCACTCGAGTGTCTAAGACCTGAACTATATACGGTTGGCTCAAATTGCTGAGAAATGCTTTCGTCAGTTGATTTGCATGATTATCATCTGATGCGATTTATATGATCATTACATCGCCACGATGTATGATCCGAACGAATTAGATGAATAGTCGAAGTATATATCTGGATCGTTGATGAGACCATTAATTCTTTAGCCTGCGCTGAGTCCTAGCTCAGCGGCTAACAGAACTATATCTAATCTAATTAGATTTATTATCGACCCAAATGGCTTCTATTGCTGCCTCAGCTGCTGCAATAACCCGCATTTGTTATTTATTCGGTAACAATATCTTGATTTCCAGCTCACTGTTCCGTTATTCAAACTGTACAGTACCATTTTTATCAGTTTAGGAAACTTGCTACAGTGATCCCAGTCACTTCAAGTTCTTCATCTCCTTAGTTTAAGACAGCATCTTTAGTTCTCTAAGAAACTAACGAATGTTCTTAATTTCAATTCAGTGACTATCACTTGGATTGGCCTGTTTGTGACTGCATATGCTCAAAACGTATGAGACACCAGGGCACATATGTTTTTCAATGTACGAGTTCTCAGAGAGTTTTTCTCGAAAGCCAAGCTTTCGACGATTGTATTATGGGAATATCATTTCCAAGAAATGTCATATTATCATTATTTATAGGACATTTATTGTCAGTGCCCTCCCACTAACCTCCTTATATACACAAGAATCATTTTCGTTTTGAATTAAATCATAAACCATTATGATTACATCAAAACGATAATTCTAAGAACCTAATGCTTGCTTCAATCCAAACATGGATCGAATAACCTGCAAACCTTATTTGCTAGTTATGGTACGACAAAACTGTCAGGATGTTGTAAACATCCTCCGAAAGGTTTCCTTTTTAGGAAAGCGATTTTCCCGTTAAGTTGTCATATTTCACTAATGAAACATGCAGCATTAGCAAGCATTATCCAAATGGATTTACCGTGGCAACAGGTAAAAGGTTAAATCGTAATCAACACAATGTTGATAATGATACCTTTCCACTACAAGCCTAGCTTAGTACGTTGGTATGTTTCCATCCATGTATGTCTTCTTTGAAGACTTATATAGTACCAATAGGCACAATGCCTTGCGGTACAACAACTATTGTCCAAACATAGTTGATATACATGGAATCCATTTCGGATTCATGGCTCTTTTCCATAATAGGGAGTCGATACCTTGTATCACTTCCTCATACGTAGTCAGTTGGTGTTCCTCAATAAGATTGACATTTTTATGAGGTGATATCAGAAACCCATACCCCATGTTATTTTATGACTATCTCCGACTTACGCGGTTCTTGTGTATTCGAAGATTACTGGTATAGTTTCATCATTGATGAACTATTTATGTTCCATTAAGATTCGGTGCCTGGAACAGTATTGCCCCACAAATTATTTTCTTTGAGTTTTACTATCTACCCACTTACCACTGCATATAGGTATTCCTCTTAGGAAAACCGCATGGTGAGCAACAATTAAATTGTTTTCTTGTGAGTTGTATAAGTACTATACTTTGGTATCCCTAGGATAACCTACAATTGGCACTTATCCGATTTGGGTTTTAGTTTGGTATCATCCAAACATATGCCTAGCATTCCCAAATTATCAGGAATGAGAAACCCGGTTTCTTTCCCGTTCATATCTAATATGAAATCTGTCAAACAGATTTTTATGGAACCTTATTCAAAATAAGTTATGCACTATCTGTACGTATCCGTTGAAGGAAATGGTAGCTCAGAGCGACTCATGATTAGCCTTATCATGTCTAACATAATTCGGTTAGTCACTGTTCGGACACATCGTCAAATTGACGTGTTCCGAGAGGAGTCCTCATTGAAAGAATACTATAATATTTCAAGTATATTAGAAACTTATTGCTTAAGTATTTTCATCATGGTCTAACCGTGATGGTTTAATACTTTAGCCGATCTGTTTGTCTATTTCGTGTCGAAATTGAAAAAAATTTCCGATTTGTGTTTCAAAAGAAACACATTACCATAACGCGATGCCACATCCGTAAAGGTCACGAAATATTCATATCCACATCTAGCCAAGCTAGACATGGGCCCATTTGCTTCACTATGAATTAGGGCTAACAGATCGGTGGTATTTACACTTTTACCAAGTAAATGTGTTTTGGGCACTTTGCCCAATAAACTAGATTCGTAGACTTTATTTGAATGGAATCAAATTAGTCCTGGTACCCACTCTTCAAAAGTGCGGATATACGAGACTTGTTTAAATTGTGTCTCAGACAACAATGCCATAAATTAGTTTCTTCTGATCAAATCAGTTTGAGCTATTTGTTTGTCATGTTATATGTTTGAGATTTATTTATATTCAAAATATAAATTCTTTTATTCACATCTAATGTGTTTATCTCAATATCATCTTTATATAATAAAACACTTTAGTGTTCTAGAATATAAAGGTTCACCCGCAGCGGGTTAAACACTGATATAAAGATAATGTATCTAGTCAAACTAGTTACATTATAACAGTTTCCAAATTTAGGTACACACCCGAGGGTAGTTTCTAAAGTTAGGTATCTACGGTTAAAACAGTGACTTTCGTCCCGTTTCCAATTCGCAGATTAATCTCAATCTGAAGTCAGTAACCTGCTCATAGCAGATTCTGAACATCAGTACATATTTATGTATCACACTAAATATTTAAATCCAATTTTAATACTAGTAGTGAACATATTTGACAAACATACTTGAAGTTGGAGCCTTGCTCGTCTTCCATTCCTTCATGTCTGCTTTGTCCAAACGGCAGTCACGCTTCCGCGATCCCGTTTGCCACAATTTTAGGCAGACATTTTGGGATATGTCCTTTATCTTCCTAGAAGATTATAATGATTTTGCCTTTGCCCTTTTCCATATTCCAGAAGCCTTTGTCCAACCCTTGGCCTTCTAGAATATCGAAATAATATGCGCCTTGCGCTACTTGCCTTATTGCAATCTTTGACTTTGTCTCCTTGAGAATAGTCAGTAACTCTCTAAGAGTTAAGTATTGCAATTTGTACTTCTAAGATCTAAAATAGATATATGAAGATCCTTCAATTTCATTTTCATACTTTAAGGATCTAACCCTTAGTTCTAACAAAGAAATTAAGGAGTCTACTGCGACAAGCTTAATGGATTAAGCACTAAAGTTATCATCACATGAATCTTCCAAAGATCATGCTCTACTAATTGCTCAACTCTGGGCTTAGGCCTAATATGTTATTTTATCAAATAAAGTAACTTATTAGTTTCCAGGACCATCCTGAAATTTGTTCCCATTTTGAAAATTAAACCATTTAAATACATTTTCCCTAGGATTATGTTTTAAATGTCAATCTTTCAATTTTATCTTGATTCTAATAGTCCAACTATTTAATCAACGATTTAGGTACTATTTATTATAATGATTTCTATAGTACAACTATTTAATCAACTATAATTAATTAAATCAAATATATTGATTATTATAATCCAATTATATAATCAAATATAAATGAATAGTTTGAATACAGTCCAACTGTTAATTAAAACAACGATTTAAATATTTGTCCAACTAACATTTAATTTATTTGACGAATGATATTTGATTGAGCGCGTATGGCAAGTAACTAAACGAATATTGCAAATTCAATTCTTGTCTCCCACTATTTTTCGGTGAGCCTCTAACCCTCTGTCGAGTACTCGGGAAACCGTGTTTCCTAGCGGGCTAGAATCCCGTTAAATATCACACAATCTTGACTTTGGCCAACAAATTGTATGATAATTAACTAGGTAGATCTCTAAGATCAATTGGATCTAATCCAATTCCTAGATCCAGTAGGGGGACATCCAAGTCCGAATCATATATAC
This sequence comes from Zanthoxylum bungeanum, assembly GCA_019454045.1. Lineage (NCBI taxonomy): Eukaryota > Viridiplantae > Streptophyta > Magnoliopsida > Sapindales > Rutaceae > Zanthoxylum > Zanthoxylum bungeanum. The sequence goes on along the minus strand of SKCR01040148.1, from coordinate 749,468 downwards.
AATATATATGCCAATATATCCAATATATTGCCTAACCTTTTTCCTCTGATTCAACTAAGCATTGGCTTTGGCACAACAAACTTAGTGATCCCAGTTAAGCGGAACGTATTGACAAAGCTTCGTAATCAATGTAGATGGACAAGAAGTGGTCTTGACTTTGGCCAACAAACCACAACTTGGACAAGACACCGATATGGAACAAAGCTCTCGTAATTCAAACACATCCTCGACGGAAAAAGGCCTTGACTCTAGCCAACAAGCCAATGCCAGTCTTGGTCTTGATTAAGAATCACTCAATGGAAGGGACGCTTAATATTTTGCGAGGGTTTTTCGAGTGCAAATTGGCAACCAATTTATTATCTTTGTTATGGTCTCATCATCATACACCCTTAAACATGCATTGTAAATACATAATAAAGCCCATATGAATAAATAATACTGATATGCGGATGGATACTTAACACATTGATCCTAGATCAAATCTCTCAATTTCTCTCTCCCGCTAGCACATGTATTTGCTTCTACCCGTTACACTACACTTCTAAAGAAACCTCATTTATATTGAGGGGAATAGGTGAGAAGAGAATACAAAGAATAAGGAGGTAATAAGGCTGGACACGCAGGTCCAATTTAATAAATTCCAAATTTATTACAACAATTTCTAAAATTGCCCCACCCATCTAATATCCATCCGATATACATTATTCATGCATCGCAACCATGTATTCACACAAGCATGTTATCAATCAATCTAATCAAATTAATTAATCTGATAATTAATGACCATCCAATGTTCAAACAACGATTTAATTTTGTGCGAGTCAAACTCGTTTTGCGAATAAGTACTGAAAGTACGAATTCTTGAATTAAATTAAATTAAAAAATTAAATCCAATTCAATTTGTATTTAATAATAATTCACTATTTAATTCCAAATTAAATATTACACTTTATTAACGAACCTTTACGACTTAAATTCCAAATTTAATCGTTACGGGTCTCAAAGCCCGATTAACGTCCAACGTCAATTTAATCAAAGTCCAATGGGCTTTTAATTAATTTCTTCAAGGCGTGGACTTTTGGTCAACTCGGGTCAAACCCAAAAACCAAAGCCCAATCAAGGAGTTACCCCATAATCCCATAAATCAATTTAGGCCCATTAGGCCCAATTAAATAATTAAGGTCCATTAGTCCCATTTGGGCTTTATGGAAACGGTTTTGGGCCCAATTAGATCCAACCAATTTAGCCTAAACCTAAGTTGGTACAACCAAGCCCAATAAGCCCAATAACAACTTTACAAGCCCAATTTCTAAAATAGGCCCAATATAATTAAATTACAAAAACCCAATTTTACAATTTAATTACATAAAGTGTATAACAAAATTAATTACATAAATCAATATTTCCAAATCATCAATTCACACAACTAATCATGCTCAATTACATCAATTAGTGTCCAACACATTTTGATAAAAAAATCAAACCCAAACATGCTCAAAGTGCTCTCAGCAATGGGGATTTATATGTCCAATTTTTATATCCAATCCAATTGAATCCAATTAAACATTAAATCATCATTCCCAATTGTTTTTCAAGGCATCCAATGAATCAAAAAACAAAAATCACCAAGACCACAATATAGGGTACCATTCGGCCAAGCCAAGAAATTTGTTCCAAACAATTTTTCATCAAATTGATCCAATCAATCCTCAATTAAAACACATTTAAGCATACTAATTCATCCAATTTAATTAAATCATGCTCAAATTCATTTTACCCAAATTTTAAGCCCTGATCAAATTTCATGCATTTCAATCGCTCTGATACCATTGTTGGAGTTTCTACGACCCCGAGGATCGAATAACAAGCATAAAATAAGTGCGAATACAATCAAAGGAAGTTGCGGAATACTAACAATGATTGGTTGAGCGAGGCGAGTGAAGCCAAAAAATTTGCTGCCTCCTTCAAGAAGTCACGGCAGTGGCAGTTTTTCCTCCTCCATTTTCGGCTTTGTGGATCAACCTCCAAGCTCCAAGCTTTGTCATTGTGATTCCAAGCTCATTGGTGGACTTCCTTATCACCTTCGGATGTCTCAAAAGTGTGCTAGCACTCAAGAAATTTGCCACAAATTTCCCACTTTGCTTCCCCTAGCTCACGGCAGTGAGCTGAACAGAAGAGAAGAAATGAAGCCATTTGGGCGTGTGTGGAGAGAAAAGAGAAGGAAGAGAGAGTTGTGTGTTTTTAGTTTCAAAAACATTATACCAAAATCAAGACCAAAAGTCGTATATACCTTTCCAAATGTCAACAAGATTTGGAGCAAAAAATTGGCAATTAATACACACAACCACCTCCATCAACATCTATCACTATTCACATCAAAAGTGACTAGACATCACATCACTCAAAGTGACAAATGATGTTCATGCTTGTTGTGACTAATGATTTGACGCTAGATGTGACTTGCGTGCCGCACTCGAAATGCGAATGCGCTCGCAAACACTCTCGGGCTCGGGTTCGCTAATTTCAAATTAACGAATTTTCCGTTGTGACATAATTAAATGATTATGCCTAGCGAAATCACTATTCACGTCGCTAACAAATTAATTCTAAATTAACTCGTTCGCCCGAATTAAAATCTAATTTTAATTCCGCGTCGAAATCCAATTTCATTTAATATATCGAATATATTAATTTATCAATTAATTCCAAATTAATCGTTATCTCTCTTTTAATTGATTTTTTATCCCAAATAAAATATCTCTGCAATTAATCCTAGATTAATTTTCTCTCTCGTCTGATTAATCCCAGATTAATTAAAGTGCGAGTCATACGTTATCGGTGAATCTTCGGGAAGTGACCCATGAGATCCCCGGATATGTTGGTAGTAAATTCGGTCGTCAGACTATCCGAACACGTAAGTACCTAGTACTACGCTTATACCGATTTACAAGACAAGGTTGGCTTCTAGAAAAGCACCATGCCTTCCCAATTCTCCAGAAATATCCTTACAGGAATATAAGATCTATATCAGGCATAGAATACGTAGTATTACGTATTTCGATCCAGTATCGGATGATCACATGCAAGGCCTGGGGCTGGTACAGTGTCTGCCCCGTACGAATCATATATCGGATGACAAGCAACTAGTCTCTTTATTATCGGATAATCATGACCAAGTCATATTATCCCGATAGTTGCAACCCTTTAGAGAACCAGTTCTGTATCCCTACGCGATCATCATCTCCATATGACTGGAGTGATACTTCCGTCTTGACATCACACCCAACACACTACGATTCTCAATATACCCAGCAGTGGCGTACCCAGAACCTGTTAAAGCCCTGGACGACCAAAACTAAAGTATATTGATTGTCGCAAGTATTAGCGGTGCAAGTCTCAGGTTAAGACCAAATACACCTACCCTGATTTCGGACTTCCATAGACATATAGTCATACTACCAATGGAATTTCGAGGGGGTCTATCACGAGCAAAGATGTTTCCCGTACCATCGGTAAAACACAACCTCCTATTACACTTGTATGAGTATCCTATACCCAAATATATGAGAACTATGTCGTTTGTGCCCTCACAACGTGCACAAGTGTAATACTAGTATTTTACGCATTTCTCGATGTCCAATCTTGATAATACTCTGACTAGGGATATTTAATGATTTATCCTTCGTGGATTGATACTGTCTCATATCATTCTCAATCCAGGAACAAATCATAAGGACCTCCTATCATTTATACATCTTGGTGATCTAATCACAAATGATAAGAATGCAATCTCCTTTGTCACATAGTTAATTTGTACAACAACACCATGATCTGTACAAATAGTGAAGCTATGGGTCATAATTGTCCAACAGTATATGCCTCTGCTAGAAGAAGTGGGGTGTGTCCTCTCAGTGCTATAAATGGCATTAGCTCCAGTCCAAATGTGAGATTTCTCAGCTAGGTCATTTAAGTACTCTAATGCCTCATCAGGGTCCTTTCGGATGAACTCACCATTGCACATTGTCTCAATGATTGGAGCTCTGTAGGAGTTAGATCGTAGTAAAAATAGCTCACTAAGCGCCAACTCTCATATCCATGGTGTTGGAGTTTCTACGGCCCCAAGGATCAAATACAAAGCAAGAAATACATGTGAATATATACGAAGGAGTTGCAGAATACTCACATCGATCGGTTGATCGATGCGGGAGACAACAAAAAATTATTTTCTGCCTCCTCCATGCTCTCGGCAGTGAGCTGCTGGACTACACCATTTTCGGCCATGGATCTTCAAGAATCCAAGCTCCAAGCTTCGTCAAATGATTCCAAGATCATGGGTGGACTTCCCTATCACCTTCGTATGACTTCATAGTGTGCTAGCACTCCCGATTTTTCCATAAAATCATGACTTTTGCTTCCCATTTTTCCTCTTGCCTCTCGGAAGTGAGCTGCCAAACCAGTGAAGAAAATGGCCCTTATGGGCGTGAGAGAGAGATGAGAGAAATTGGAGGAGAGATAGAGATAAATGTGTAATGGTTTTTGGTAATTGATTTTCCAAAATCATATACCAAATTTTGGCTTTAAAAAAGTCAAACCATTAGAGCCATAAAAGCCAACCACTTCCATCAATCCATCAATCAATCAAATCAAGTGACAAGTTGTCACATCACTCAAAGTGACTAATGATTTGACGCTTGATGCGACTAATGATTTGACGCTTAATTTGACTTACGTGCCGCACTCGAATTCGAAATGTGAATGCGCTCGCAAACAATCCCGGGCTCGGGTTCGCTAATTCCAAATTAACGAATTTTCCGTTGCGACGCAATTAAATGATTATGCCTAGCGAAATCACTATTCACGTCGCTAACGAATTAATTCTAAATTAATTCATTCACCCGAATTAAAATCTAATTTTAATTCCTCGTCGAAATCCAATTTCGTTTAATATATCGATTATATTAATGTAACGATTAATTCCAAATTAATCGTTTTCTCTCTTTAATTGATATTTTATCCCAGATAAAATATCTCCGCAATTAATCTCAAATTAATTTTCTCTATCTTCTAATTAATCCCAGATTAATTAAAAGTGCGAGTCATATGTCATCGGTGAATCTTCGGGAAGCTACCCATGAGATCCCCGGATATGTTGGCAGTAAATATGGTCGTCGGACTATCCGAACACGTAAGTACCTAGTACTACGTTTGTACCGATTTACAAGACAAGGTTGGCTTCTAGCAAAGCGCCATGCCTACCCAATTCTCCAGAAATATCCATACAAGAATAAGGATCTATATCAGGCGTAGTATAAGTAGTATTGCGTATTTCGATCCAGTATCGGATGATCACATGCAAGGCCTGGGGATGGTACAGTGTCTGCCCCGTACGAAGCATATATCGGATTACGAGCAACTAGTCTCTTTATTATCGGATAATCATAACCAAGTCATAATATCCCGACGGTTGCAACCTTTTTTAGAGAACCAGTTCTGTATCCCTATGCGATCATCATCTCCATATGACTAGAGTGACACTTCCGTCTTGACATCACACCCAACATACTACGATTCTCGATATACCTAGAAGAGACGTACACAGAAACCGGTTAAAGCCCTGGACGACCAAAACCAAAGTATATTGATTGTCGCAAGTATTAGCGGTGCAAGTCTCAGGTTAAGACCAAATACACCTACCCTGATTTCGGACTTCCATAGACACATAGTCATACTACCAATGGAATTCCGAGGGGGTCTATCCAGAGCGAAGCTGTTTCCCGTACCATCGGTAAAACACAAACTCCTATTACACTTGCATGAGTATCCTATACCCAAATATATGAGAACTATGACGTTTGTGCCCTCACAACGCGCACAAGTGTAATACTAGTCTTTTACGCATTTATCGATGTCCAATCTCGATAATAATCTGACTAGGGATATTTAATCATAAGAACCTCCTATCATTTATACATCTAGGTGATCTAATCACAAATGATAAGAGTGCAATCTCCTTTGTCACATAGTTAATTTGTACAACAACACCATGATCTGTACAAATAGTGACGCTGTGGGACATAATTGTCCAACAATCTCCCACTTGGCCTATAGCCAGTCGCTCAAGTGTTTGACACCCGAACTATGTACGGTTGGCTCAAACTGTTGAGAAAAGCTTTCGTCAGTGGATTTGCATGATTATCATCTGATACGATTTATTCGATCATCACATCGCCACGATGTATGATCCGAACGAATCAGATGAATAGTCAAAGTATGTATATGGATCGTTGATGAGACCATTAATTCTTTAGCCTACGCTGAAGCCCAACTCAGCTGCTAACAGAAATATATCTAATCTAATTAGATTTATTATCGACCCATAAGGCTTCTATTGCTGCCTCAGCTGCAGCAATATTCCGCATTTGTTGTTTATTCGGTAACAGTATCTTGTTTGGAAGATTTCCAGCTCACTGTTCCGTTATTCAAACTGTATAGTACCGTTTAGGACTTTTAGTCATCTTTATCGGTTAGGAAACTTGCTACAGTGATCCCAGTCACACAAGTTCTCCATCTACATAGATTAACACAGCATCCTTAGATCTCTAAGATACTAAGTATGTTCTTAACATCAATCCAGTGACTATCACTTGGATTGGCCTGATTGTGACTCCATATGCTCAAAGCGTATGAGACACCAGCTCGCGTACATTTTTAATCTACGATTTCTCAGAGAGTTTCAACAACTTTTAGATCTATCCCAGTAGATCTTTATTCTTAGAATAAAAGTTGTTTCTCACAAGAATTCTATAGATAATTTTCTCGAAAGCCAAGCTTTCACCGATAGTTTTATAGGAATATCATTTCCAAGAAATGACATATTATCCTTATTTATAGGACATCCACTGTCAGTGCGCTCCCACTAACCCTCTTATATACACAAGAATCTTTTCGTTTTGAATTAAATCATAAACTATTATGATTACATCAAAACGATAATTCTAAGAACCTATGCTTGCTTCAATCCAAACATGGATCGAATAACCTGTAAACCTTGTTTGCTAGTTTTGGTATGACAAAACCGACAGGATGTTGTAAATATCCTCCAAAAGGTTTCCTTTTCAGGAAAGCGATTTTCCCGTAAAAATGTCATATTTCATAAATGAAACACGCAGCTTTAGCAAGCATTATCCAAATAGATTTACCGTGGCAATATGTAAAAGGTTGAATCGTAATCTACATATTGTTGATAACGATACCTTTCCGCTACAAGCCTAGCTTAGTACGTTGGTATGTTGCCTTCCATGTATGTCTTCCTTGAAGACTTATATAGTACCAATAGGCACAATGCCTTGCGGTACATCAACTAGTATCCAAACTTGTTGATTTACATGGAATCCATTTCGGACTCATGGCACTTTGCCATAATAGGGGAGTCGATACCTTGTATCACTTCCTCATACGTAGTCAGTTGGTATACCTCAATAAGATAGACATCTTTATGAGGTGAGATCAGAAACCCATACCCCAGGTTGTTTTCTGACTCTCTCCGACATACGCGGTTCTTGTGTATTCAAAGATTACTGGTATAGTTTCATCCTTGATGAACTATTTGTGTTCCATTAAGGAATTGGTGCCTGGAACTGTATTACTACGATTTTCATCGAGTTTTACTATCCTCCCACTTTCCACTACATATCGGTATTCCTCTTAGGAAAACCGCATGGTGAGCAACAATTACATTGTTCTCTTTGTGAGTTGTATAAGTACTATACTTATGGTATCCCTAGGATAACCTACAATTGGCACTTATCCAATTTGGGTTTTAGTTTGGTAACATCCAAACATATGCCCAACATTCCCAAATCTTCAGGAATGAGAAAACCCAGTTTCTTTCCTATTCATATCTAATATGAAATTTATCAAACAGATTTTTATGGAAACTTATTCTAAATAAGTTCTGCACTGTTAAAGCGTATCCGTTGAAGGAAATGGTAGCTCAGAGCGACTCATGATTAACCTTATCATGTCTAACAAAATTCGGTTACTCTGTTCGGACACACCGTCAAATTGACGTGTTCCGGGAGGAGTCCTCATTGAAAGAATAATATACTCTTTCAAGTATATGAGAAACTTATTGCTTAAGTATTTTCCATTACGGTCTTACCGTGACGGTTTAATACTTTAGCCGATCTATTTGTCTATTTCATGTCGAAACTATAAAAGTTTCCGATTTGTGTTTCAAAAGAAACACATAACCATAACGCGATGCCACATCCGTTGAAGGTCACGAAATATTGATATCCACCTCTATCCTAGCTAGACATGAGCCCACTTGCTTCACTATGAACTAGAGCTAACAGATCGGTGGCATTTACATTTTTACCAAGTAAATGTGTTATAGGCACTTTGCCTAATAAACTAGATTCGCAGACTTTATTTGATTGAGATCAAATTAGTCCGAGTACCCACTCTTCAAAAGTGCGGATATACGAGTCTTGTTTAATTGTGTCCCAGACAACAATGCCACAAAAAAGTTTCTTCTGATCAAATCAGTTTGAGCTATTTGTTTGTCACGTTATATGTTTGAGATTTATTTATATTCCAAATATAAATGTTGTTATTCACATCTAATGTGTTTATCTCAATATCATCTTTATATAATAAAACACTTTAGTGTTCTAAAATATAAAGGTTCAATCTGCAACAGATTAGACACTAATATAGAGATAATGTATCTAGTCAAACTAGTTACATCCTAACAGTTTCCAAATTTAGGTACATACCCGAAGGTAGTTCCTAAAATTAGGTTTCTGCGGTTAAAACAGCGACTTTCGTCCCGTTTCCGATTCGCAGATAAATCTCTATTGAAGTCAGTATCCTGTTCAAAACAGATTCTGAACATTAATACATACATTTTATGTTCCACACTAAGTATTTAAAATCAAATTTTAATACTAATAGTGATCATAATGTTGACAAACATATTTGAAGTCGGAGCCAAGCCCGTCTTCAATTCCTTTATGTCTGCTTTGTCCAAACGGCAGTCACGCTTCCGCGATCTCATTTGCCACAATTTAAGTAGACATTTTGGGATATGTCATTTATCTTCCTAGAAGATTATAATGATTTTGCCTTTGCCCATTTTCCATATTCCATAAGCCTTTGGCCAAGCCTTGGCCTTCTAGAATATCGAAGTAAGGTGCACCTTGCGCTACTCGCCTAATTGCAAACTTTGACTTTGTCTCCTTGAGAATAGTCATTAACTCTCTAAGAGTTATTATTGCAATTTAGTACTTCTAAAATCTAAAAGTAGATCTATGAAGATCCTTCAATTTCATTATCATAATTTAAGGATCTAATCCTTAGTTTTGATTCAGAAATTAAGGAGTCTACAGCGACAAGCTTAATGGATTAAGCACTAAAGTTATCATTACATGAATCTTCCAAAGATCATGCTCTACTATTTGCTTAACTCCGGGCTAGGCCTAATATGTTATTTTATCAAATAAAGTAACTTATTATTTTCCAATTTGAAAAATTAAACCATTTAAATACATTTTCCCTAGGATTATGTTTTAAATGTCAATCTTTCAATTTTATCTTGATTCTAATAGTCCAACTATTTAATCAACGATTTAGGTACTATTTATTATAATGATTTCTATAGTACAACTATTTAATCAACTATAATTAATTAAATCAAATATATTGATTATTATAATCCAATTATATAATCAAATATAAATGAATAGTTTGAATACAGTCCAACTGTTAATTAAAACAACGATTTAAATATTTGTCCAACTAACATTTAATTTATTTGACGAATGATATTTGATTGAGCACGTATGGCAAGTAATTAAACGAATATTGCAAATTCAATTCTTGCCTCCCACTATTTTTCGGTGAGCCTCTAACCGTCTGTCGAGTACTCGGGAAACCGTGTTTCCTAGCGGGCTAGAATCCCGTTAAATATCACACAATCTTGACTTTGGCCAACAAATTGTATGATAATTAACTAGGTAGATCTCTAGGATCAATTGGATCCAATCCAATTCCTAGATCTAGTAGGGGGACATCCAAGTCCGAATCATATATACAATATATATGCCAATATATCCAATATATTGCCTAACCTTTTTCCTCTGAATCAACTAAGCCTTGGCTTTGGCACAACAAACTTAGTGATCCCAGTTAAGCGGAACGTATTGACCATGGAAAGCTTCGTAATCAATGTAGATGGACAAGAAGTGGTCTTGACTTTGGCCAACAAACCACAACTTGGACAAAACACCGATATGCAACAAAGCTCTCGTAATTCAAACACATCAAGGCCTTGACTCTAGCCAACAAGCCAATGCCAGTCTTGGTCTTGAGTAAGAATCACTCAATGGAAGGAAAAACGCTTAATATTTTGCGAGGGTTTTTCGAGTGCAAATTGGCAACCAATTTATTATCTTTGTTAAGGTCTCATCATCATACACCCTTAAACATGCATTCTAAATACATAATAAAGCCCATATGAATAAATAATAATGATATGCGGATGGATACTTAACACATTGATCCTACTGCGACAAGCTTAATGGATTAAGCACTAAAGTTATCATCACATGAATCTTCCAAAGATCATGCTCTACTAATTGCTCAACTCTGGGCTTAGGCCTAATATGTTATTTTATCAAATAAAGTAACTTATTAGTTTCCAGGACCATCCTGAAATTTGTTCCCAATTTGAAAATTAAACCATGTAAATATATTTTCCCTAGGATTATGTTTTAAATGTCAATCTTTCAATTTTATCTTGATTCTAATAGTCCAACTATTAAATCAACGATTTAGGTACTTTTTATTATAATGATTATAATAGTCGAACTATTTAATCAACTATAAATTAAATTGTTTGAATATAGTCCAACTATTAATTAAAACAACATTTAAATATTAGTCCAACTAATAATTAATTTATTTGACGAATGATATTTGATTGAGCGCGTATGGCAAGTAATTAAACGAATATTGCAAATTCAATTCTTGCCTCCCACTATTTTTCGGCGAGCCTCTAACCCTCTGTCGATTACTCCTGAAACCGTGTTTCCTAGCGGGCTAGGATCCCGTTAAATATCACACAATCTTGACTTTGGCCAACAAATTGAATGATAATTAACTAGGTAGATCTATAAGATCAATTAGATCCAATCCAATTCCTAGATCCAGTAGGGGGACATCCAAGTCCGAAACATATATCTTATATATGCCAATATATCCAATATATTGCCTAACCGTTTTCCTCTGAATCAACTAAGCCTTGGCTTTGGCACAACAAACTTAGTGATCCCAGTTAAGCGCGACCCATTGACCATGGAAAGCTTCGTAATCAATGTCTATGGACAAGAAGTGGTCTTGACTTTGGCCAACAAACCACAACTTGGACAAGACACCAATATGGAACAAAGCCTTCGTGATTCAAACACATCCTCGACGGACAAAGGCCTTGACTTTGGCCAACAAGCCAATGCCAGTCTCGGATCTTGAGTAAGAATCACTCAATGGAAGGAAAAATGCTTAATATTTTGTGAGGGTTTTTCTCGTATAAATTGGCAACTAATTTATTATCTTTGTTAAGGTCTCATCATCATACACCCTTAAACATGCATTCTAAACACATAATAAAGCGCATATGAATAAATAATAATGATATGCGGATGGATACTTTACACAATGATCCTAGATCAAATCTCTCCCTTTCTTTCTCCCGCTAGCACAAGTATTTGCTTCTACCCGTTACACTACACTTCTAAAGAAACCTCATTTACATTGAGGGGAATAAGTGAGAATAGAATACAAAGAATAAGGAAGTAATAAGGCTGGACACGCAGGTCCAATTAATAAATTCCAAATTTATTACAATAATTTCTAAAATTGTCCCACCCATCTAATATCCATTCGAATATACATTATTCATGCATCGCAGCTATGTATTCACACAAGCATGTTATCAATCAATCTAATCAAATTAATTAATCTGATAATTAGTGACCATCCAATGTTCAAACAACGATTTGATTTTGTTCGAGTCAAACTCGTTTTGCGAATAAGTACTCAAAGTATGAATTCTCGAATTAAATTAAATTACAACATTAAATCCAATTTAATATGTATTTAATTCTAATCCACTATTTAATTCCAAATTAAATACTACAATTTATTAATGAACTTTTACGACTTAAATTCCAAATTTTAATCGTTACGGGTCTCAAAGCCCGATTAACGTCCAACGTCAATTTAATTAAAGTCCAATGGGCTTTTAATTAATTTCTTAAGGTGTGGACTTTTGGTCAACTCGGGTCAAACCGATAACCAAAGTCCAATCAAGGAGTTACCCCATAAGCCTAGAAATCAATTTAGGCCCATTAGGCCCAATTAAACTTTAAAGGTCCATTAGTCGCATTTGGGCTTTATGGAAGCGGTTTTGGGCCCAATTGGATCCAACCAATTTTGCCTAAACCCAACTTAGTACAACCAAGCCCAATAAGCCCATTTACAACTTTAAAAGTCCAATTTCCAAAATTAGGTCCAATATAATTAAATTACAAATTCCAAATTCCCAATTTAATTACCAAAGTGTATAGCACTATTAATCACCCAAATCAATATTTCCAAAACATCAAATTAGCCTAATTAATCATGCTTATCATCATTAAATCATGTCCAACACAATTTAACAAAAATCAAACCCAATTTACATGCTATATGTCTCGGCTTTGTGGGGATTTTATATCCAATTTCAAATCCAATCCAATTGAATCAAATTAAACATTAAATCAACATTCCCAATTGATTTCTAACACATCCAATGATCAAAAATTAAAAATTCACCAAGACAAATTAGGGAATGACATTCGGCTAACACAAAAAATTTGGGGAAATTTGTTCCAAACAACATTTCATCAAATTGATCCAATCAATCCTTAATTAAACATGTATTAAACATACTCAAACATCCAATTCATTCAAATAATGCTCAAAAACATTTTACCCAAATTTTGAGCCGTAATCAATTTCATGCTTTTCAATCGCTCTGATACCAATTGTTGGAGTTTCTATGGCCCCAAGGATCGAATACAAAGAAAGAAATACATGTGAATACATACGAGGGAGTTGCGGAATACTCACATCGTTCGGTTGAGCAACGCGGGAGACAACAAAAATTTCTTTTCTGCCTCCTCCATGCTCTCGGCAGTGAGCTGCTGGACTGCACCATTTTTGGCCATGGATCTTCAAGAATCCAAGCTCAAAGCTTCGTCAAATGATTCCAAGCTCATGGGTGGACTTCCCTATCACCTTCGCATGACTTCGTAGTGTGCTAGCACTCCCGATTTTGCCACAAAATCGTGACTTTTGCTTCCCATTTTTCCTCTTGGCTCTCGGCAGTGAGCTGCCAAACCAGTGAAGAAAATGGCCCTTATGGGCGTGAGAGAGAGATGAGAGAAATTGGAGGAGAGAGAGAGATAAATGTGTAATGGTTTTTGGTAATTGATTTTCCAAAATCATATACCAAATTTTGGCTTTAAAAAAGTCAAACCATTAAAGCCATAAATGCCAACCACTTCCATCAATCAATCAAATCAAGTGACAAGTTGTCACATCACTCAAAGTGACTAATGATTTGACGCTTGATGCGACTAATGATTTGACGCTTGATTTGACTTGCGTGCCGCACTTGAATTAGAAATACGAATGTGCTCGCAAACAATCCTGGGCTCGGGTTCGCTAATTCCAAATTATCGAATTTTCCGTTGCGACGCAATTAAATGATTATGCCTAGCGAAATCACTATTCACGTCACTAACGAATTAATTCTAAATTAATTCGTTCGCCCGAATTAAAATCTAATTTGAATTCCGCGTCAAAATCCAATTTCGTTTAATATATCGAATATATTAATTTATCGATTATTTCCAAATTAATCGTTTTCTCTCTTTAATTGATATTTTATCACAGATAAAATATCTCCACAATTAATCCCAGATTAATTTTCTCTCTCTTCTAATTAATCCCATATTAATTAAAAGTGCTAGTCATACGTCATCGGTGAATCTTCGGGAAGCGACCCATGAGATCCCCGGATATGTTGGCAGTAAATACGGTCGTCGGACTATCCGAACACGTAAGTACCTAGTACTAGGTTTGTACCGATTTACAAGACAAGGTTGGCTTCTAGCAAAGCACCATGGCTACCCAATTCTCAAGAAATATCCTTACAGGAATAAGGATCTATATCAGGCGTAGTATACGTATTATTGCGTATTTTGATCCAGTATCGGATGATCACATGCAAGGCATGGGGTTGGTACAGTGTCTGCCCCGTACGAAGCATGTATCGGATTACGAGCAACTAGTCTCTTTATTATCGGATAATCATGACCAAGTCATATTATCCCGACGGTTGCAACCTTTTTTAGAGAACCAGTTCTGTATCCCTACGCGATCATCATCTCCATATGACTGCAGTGACACTTCTGTCTTGACATCACACCCAACACACTACGATTCTCGATATACCCAGAAGAGGCATTCACATAAACCGGTTAACGCCATGGACGACCAAAACCAAAGTATATTGATTGTCGCAAGTATTAGCGGTGCAAGTCTCAGGTTAAGAACAAATACACCTACCCTAATTTCGGACTTCCATAGACACATAGTCATACTACCAATGAAATTTCGAGGGGGTCTATCCAGAGCGAATCTGTTTCCCGTACCATCGGTAAAACACAACCTCCTATTACACTTGCATGAGTATCCTATACCGAAATATATGAGAACTATGCCGTTTGTGCCCTCACAACGCGCACAAGTGTAATACTAGTCTTTTACGTATTTATTGATGTCCAATCTCGATAATACTCTGACTAAGGATATTTAATGATTTATCCTTCGTGGATTGATATTGTCTCATATCATTCTCAATCCAGGAACAAATCATAAAGACCTCTTATCATTTATACATCTAGGTGATCTAATCGCAAATGATAAGAGTGCTATCTCCTTTGTCACATAGTTAATTTGTACAACAACACCATGATCTATACAAATAGTGACGCTATGGGTCATAACTCTCCAACACATGGTGAGGACAACTCACTAACATCTCTTTATACCTCTCCCATGTTTCATAAAGAGTTTCACTGTCTTTCTTGGAGAAGGTAGAGATTTGTCTTTTCAAGGCATTCACCTTATGGTGTGGGAAGTATTTGTTAAAGAATTCATGTGTCATCTCGCTCCATCATCCTATTGACCTAGGTCTTAGGGAATACAACCAGCTTTTAGCTCTATTTTTATTGGCAAATGGGAAAAACTTAAGTCTAATTGTGTCTGTGGTTCTGAACCGGTCATGGACAGTCGCTACAACCTCTTCAAACTCTCTAATGTGCACATAGGGGTTCTCGTTCTCTAAACCATGAAAAGTTGGGAGATATTGTATCATCTCAGGTTTAAAGTCTATATGTGGTGCATTAGGAGGGAACTTTATGCACGATGGTGTAGCTGTGCAAGTGGGATGAATGTACTCTTCAAGAATCCTCACGGGTGGTCTCTCGTACTCACTCATAGTATGTGCGCTAGAATCGGATGGTGTGGTAAAAATATTTTCAAATATTTTATCGGAATCTGAATCTTCCTCATCAATCCTAATAAATCTACCAAATCGATCTCTACGTCTAGGCATGCAATTAAACTCAAGTAAAACAAGAAACAACAAAAATAAATAAAAAATAAATAAAAAAGAATAAACTCAAATTTAAAATCTAACTAAAACTAAAATTGAAATAAAATAAGTAAATAAATAAAAATAACAAAAATTTAAGAAGGAACGAAGTTACCACTTTGTGTTTGACCAAGCAAACCTGCTCCTTTAGATTGTAAACCGTCTCCCCGACAACGGCGCCAAATTTTGATTACGCCAAAAAAGTACTTGCAGTTATAACAGTATAGTTGGAGTGTCGATTCCTCAGAGAGATGGTTACAAAGAACTAGTTTACTTAAACAGAAACGTTAGCAATAACTTAATGCAAGGTAATAGATTGGATTGGCAATTTAAGATAAAAACTATAGATAAATTCTTAGGAATATTAGCAGAGAAAAGCAGCAAAGCATCGAGAATGTTAGGGATATTCCCTATACCCAACTTGTGGATGGGCTATATGTACATGTATTTGTAATATTTTCATTAATTAATAAAATGGAAATCTTTATTATACGTGTCTTACATAACTTATATTAATCATCAACACTGTAATAAATCCCTTGGAGTAATAAGACAATGGCTTCCACACCTTATGAGAACCATTACTCTTAAATGTTCGTAGTCATAGTTTTGTGAATAATCTGGGCGTTCACAAAGCGGAGAGACTAGCATGATGATATAATCCACCCTTAAGTGGGGTGGCCGATCTCATAGGCTACTAGCGGAGATCCGTCCACTTGGTGTATCACATGGATGCATGAGTTGCTCGTGTCCATCGAACTGACCGCCGAAAGTTTTAATATGAAGTATTTATCCCATGTGTCTGTGAGAACTTTCAGGTATCGATTATATGACTAGTCCTTAGACTTAAGGTCTTTACAATCTTATGTGTGGATCAAATAACTTTGACATTCTCCTTCCCCGGTTCAAAAGATCCGGTCATAAGGGTATGATTGGGTCATTTGTTGAAACACATGAAGTTTATAAAGATACAACAGAGAATCGCCACTGTCTCGGATAATATTTTCTTATAAGAGTAGTATTCCAGTTCGTGGGTTGATATGTGTGATCAGTGCTTGAGACTGTGGCCACAACGGAAGAATCATGTGATATTCTTGGGTTAGCATGATTCATGACACTATCAACATCATACATTTGACCAAATGGGTAGACACTTTTCGTACCATAGGTCAATAGGTGGGGATACAGTGAGGCGAGGACCGTATCATATGTAAATCGCATACAAAATGAGTATATATATCTTTCCTTCTCATTTGGGGGCCTTGGCATGTTGCTAAATGTGAACCTTGGTCATTGAAATCGAACGACCATCTGATCGGAGGATAATCTATGTTCGATTAAATTATCATGATTCATTTCATGTCCAACTTGTGGGGAACCCAAAAGGTCACACACAACAAAGTCGAAATCAATGGTTAACAGTGCACAGTACCAATATAACAGCATATATGATTGCTGTAGGAATTGTTTATAAATGGTTCAATGTGTTTAATTATTGAACAGATCATTTATGAGGTTCCATAGTGGCTTAGGTATTGGTGAATGAAGATAGGGGCACTTTAGGAATTGGAATAAAAAAAATACTATTCACATGAATAGTAACATGAATAGTAACTTTTTTTTTATTTGTTTTGAATTCCAATTCGGCCCAAACTCTTATTAGGGTTTTATAATCTCATTAAACCACTAAATTAAGATCCAATGGCTAAGATTAAATTAGCTTTTATCCTACATCAGATTCTTAATTAATTTTTTTGTCTTTGGAGCACTATATAAACCCAAAGAATTCTTCACAAATTTGCTACACCAAACCTTTCATATCTTGGGTTTATATAAGTTAGCAACTCTAAAATTTAAGAGTAAGCCACTGATTTTTAGGATCCTTAAGTCTAATTGACTAGAGGAACCTCGAGTTAAAAGTTTTGAGGTATTTGCCTAGGCTAGCACCAAGGACAAAATACCCGTGCAGTCCAGGCGTAGTCTTGCCGTTGAGTTTTGGCTTTGGTGTGTACATCTTTGGAGGCCACACACTTGGGTGGCTCTTTGGAACGTGGAAGAGCTTTTTGAGTTCGAGAAAAGCTTGTAGATTGGAGGGAGGACTGGAGGAGTCTACGGTTCAAGTAAGTCTTATTCTTTCTTTATTTTATTTAGAGTTCTTATGATAGTTCGCATGTTTAAGTTTATGTTCTTTGCATGTTTTATGAGTTTTATGCTTAGAATATATAATAACATGCCTAGGCTTGTATAATAATCAATACAAATGGGTCTTGGGCAAAGGGAAAGCGGCAAACAAAATTTTGATTTTCCGCTGCGCACTCGCGGCCGCTTCCCAACAGTGGTATCAGCGTGCCGTTTTGTTTTGATTATTTCTCACTCTTTGAACTTGAAATTGGGTGTTTAAAAGCTCGTTGGAAAGCCAACACCCTGAACTTAATTTTAGGCACAAGTGGTGCATGATTTGATTAAGATTTGAATTGTGAAATTGCATTTAAAGTTCACGCGTCTGCAGAAAAATTTGAATAGTAAATTTATTTGAATAAAATAAAATGCAATATCATAATTAAATATTAATCAAAGTTATTTAATGCCTAAAATAATTCCAACTTATTAAAACTCATATGTTTGATGATTCTATGTATGATTAGAATTGGCATGATTATTTTAGGGTGCAAGCATCTAGAGACTTTCTAGGAAATAGAGAGTGTATTGCTTATCCCCTAGTTGAGTAATTATTCCGTGATGAACTTAGAGATTTATTACCTTTAAAGATAATAAATATAAATCACTTGTTTATAGTAAAAGATATTATAAAAGATATAAGTGGGTTGGGACCAAGGGGTTAATAAAACTTTCCAAACTAAAGTTAATTTAACCAAAGGTATTACTAGAGTTAGATAATGATTTGGTGTCTTCCTTCACTCACTACCTTTTTATAGCCAAAAGGAAAAGCTGTGAAGACATCTAGATAATCATTTACTCAAAGTTTACCTTAAAGCATATTTAAAGTGTTGGACTAATTTGGAGAATCTATTGTTTATTCCTGTCACCAAGGCAATAAGAGCCTAAGAGGTAAGGGTATTTAAGAGAGTTCGCTCCACCCTCAATTTGGGGAATTTTCAATGAAGGAATCCATTTGACAGTTATTCACTTAAACTTGCTAATATCCTCAATAATAATTTAAGTCTAAAATTTGCCTCCCATTGTAAAGTATAGACCCAAAGGGCTTAAACCGTATTGGCAGGACTAGGCTTTACTAGACTGACCAATACTAATTTGTCCCTAAATCGTACTATTGACAATGGTTTGACTTTTCTGAGTCATAAGACGCAGCGACCCTTAGGCGTGGTCTTATAACTTAGTGGCAAAGATTGGGTGTCCACAAGGACTAGCATAAGCTATGATATGTTTGATTGCCCAACCCAATGATCAAGGAATTATGATTTATATCATAAATTGGTTGGGAACCTACCTAATTATCTTATTTTATAACCACCGGCCCTAGTCGGAGTTATGAAATGATGATAATGGGATCCTTGCCCACAAGAAATCCATCATATTGGGGTTGATGCGATTTGCTTAAAATTTTAAAACAATTGAGTGGGAGCAACTTCATAATATTAAAAGCCCATGTTATTATGAAACATTAATGAAAACATATTCCTAATATTAACATTTTCTCTTAACAGGTGGGTTAAAATATTTCACAAACATTCAAATGGAAAACAGAGTATCACTTCGTTCCATCCTTGATGAGCATAAGCTCAAAGGGGACAACTGCAATGGCTGGTTTAGAAACCTTAAAATTATATTACGACAAGAAAATATTTTCTATGTTCTTGAAAGACCATTTCCCCCTGAACCCGGAGAAGATACTGACCAAGATACATTTGATGCTTGGAAGAAACACATCGATGATGATTAGAAAGCAGTTTGCATAATGCTTGGCTCTATGTCGGACGAACTTCAGAAAGTTCACGAAGATATGGATGCTCAAACCATCATCTTTCACTTGAAAGAGTTGTATGCAACTTCCGTTCATACCGTGAGATTCCAAGTGTCATGTGCCTTATTCCAAACAAGGTATAAGGAAGGATCTGTTAGTGGACATGTGCTTAAGATGATTGACCACATTTAAAAATTGGCCAACCTCGGGTTCATCATGGATCGTGAGATAGGTCACGATCTAATTCTTCAGTCCTTACCAAAAGAATTCTCTAACTTTATTATGCAGTTTCATCTGTCTGATAAAGAAGCTACTTTAGCAGAATTGCACAATCTGATAAAGTAAGCAGAGAATGACTTGAAACCGGAGCTTAAAACCTCCATCATGCTTAAGGGTACGGACCTGAAGCCACGAGGCCCAAAGAAAAATAAGGGCAAGGCCAAGGCTCCAGATCACCTAAAGCCTAATGGTAAAGTCGAGAAGAAAAAGGGAAATGGGAAATGTTTCTTTTGTGGAAAGAAGGGTCATTGGAAGAAAGACTGCAGATCCTTGAAAGCCAAAGAAGCTAGGGAAGCCCAAGAGGCCAAGAAGTCCAATGCTTCAGGTATGTTGTATATGATTGAACTATATTCTCAAAACTTTGAACCTTCTACTTGGGTGCTTGACACCGGTTGTGGGACTCACTTGTGTAACAATGTGCAGGGCCTGAGAAACAGTAGGAGACTACGTCATGGGGAGGTTGACTTACGCATGGGTAATGGAGCAAAACTGGCTGCATTGTGCGTGGGGACTTATTCATTAGTTTTGCCGAATGGTTTAGTTTTAGACTTAGAAGATTGTGTTTATGTACCTTCTCTAGTAAAAAACATCATATCAATTTCTTCTTTATGTAATAAAGGCTTTTCATGCCTAATAAGTTGTAATGAATGTTCTATTTATTTCAATGAAATAAAATATGGAGATGGTATTTTGAATAATGGTATCTATGTCTTAAAAACTAACAAAGAATGTTCAACCTCTAATATATACAACGTTAACTCGAATAATCTCAATGAAACACTTCTATGGCACAGTCTATTAGGTCATATCAATGAAACAAGATTAACTAAGCTACATAAGGATGGGTATTTCAAACCCTTCAAATATAAACCTTATGGAACTTGTGAGTCTTGTTTACTTGATAAAATGACCAAATTACCCTTCAAAGGTAAAGGAAAGCGTGCAGTGGAGACATTAGAACTCATACACTTTGATGTATGCGGACCAATGTCAGTCACTGCTAGAGGTGGATTCTCCTACTTCATTACCTTTATCGATGATCATTCGCGATATGGGTATTAGTACCTTATGCGGTACAAATCTGAAGCCTTTGAGAAATTCAAAGACTTCAAGGCTGAAGTACAAAACCAGCTTAATAAAAGTATTAAGTCACTAAGGTCTGACCGAGGTGGTGAATACTTAAGCAACAAATTTCAAGATTACTTGAGAGAAAATGGCATTGTTTCCCAGTGGACTCCTCCGGGAACTCCACAGTATAATGAGATCTCCGAAAGGAGAAATCATACATTATTAGATATGGTCCATTCAATCATGCCAAACACGGATCTACCTCTTTCATTTTGGGGTCTTGCTTTAGAAACTGCAACACTAGTACTAAACCAAGTTCCTTCCAAGACTGTTAGTCAAACACCATATGAGTTATGGTCTGGGAAACATCATAGTCTTAGTTATCTAAGAATTTGGGGATGTGGCGCATATGTCAAGGTCACACAAACTAACAAATTGGATGATAGGGCAGTTAAATGTAAGTTTGTAGGATATGACTTGAACTAAAGAGCATACGTGTCCTACGTCCCAAATGAACAAAGAACATTTGTCTCACGAAATGCTAAATTTCTAGAGAATGAATTCCTTGTCAAGAAATATATTGGGAGTAGACTTGACCTCGATGAGGTACGAGAAGAACAAAATAACATAGAACTAAACCTCAGGCCCCTCAAAAGGGCAGCGGCGGAACAACAACAAGGTTATGAACTCAGAAGGTCTGATAGGGAAAGACATAAGCCTGAAAGATATGGTTTCCATATTAATGAGGAACATGATCAGGTAATTGATAATGACTATCCCACCAGTTATGACGAAGTAATGCGTGACATTGATTCAGTCAAGTGGGTAGAGGCCATGAAATCCGAAATAGACTCTATGTATCAGAATCAAGTCTGGGACTGTTGGGAAAATCTAAGGTCCTGAGGGTCGAATAAAGCAAGAAAAAAACATGTGAATACATCGAGGAATTTGCGGAATACTTACATCGATCGGTTGAGGCGATGCAGTGAAGAACAAAACTTTTTTGCCCTCCTTGGAAGCTCACGGCAACATGCAGTTTTTGTGCTCTCCAATTTTCGGCAATGGTGATCTCCATCAAGCTCCAAGCTTTGTGTTGATTCCTTGCTCACAAGTGGGTTTCCCTATCACCTTTGTATGTCTCCATTGTGTGCTAGCACTCTTGATTTTTGCCACAAAAATCATCAATTGCTTCTCCTTCAAATTCGGTGAAACCATAAATTTTAGGAAGAAGAAAGCCCTAGGCCGAGAGAGAAGTAGAGTGTGTGAGAGAGAGAGTTGTGTTAGGTTGTTGCAAAATTGTATTAGTAATATGTTTTCAAAAAAAAATAAACATATACCATTTTTACTTTTCCAAAAAGTCAAGCCATTAAAGCTTTGCCAACCACTACCACTATTCACATCACTCAATCAATCAAGTGACAAGTTGTCACATCACTCAAAGTGACTAATGATTTGACCCTTGATGTGACTAATGATTTGACGCTTGATGTGACTTACGGGCCGCACTTGAATTCAAAATGCGAGTGCGCTCGCAAACACTTCCGGGCTCGGGTTCGTTAATTCCAAATTAACGAATTTTCCGTTGCGACGTAATTAAATAATTATGCCTAGCAAAATCACTATTCACGTCGCTAACGAATTAATTCTAAATTAACTCGTTCGCCCGATTTAAAATCTAATTTTAATTCTGCGTCGAAATCCAATTTCGTATAATATATCAAATATATTATTTTATCGATTACTTCCAAATTAATCGTTTTCTCTCTTTAAATGATATTTTATCCCAGATAAAATATCTCTGCAATTAATCATAGATTATTTTTCTCTCTCATCTAATTAATCCATATTAATAAAGTGCGAGTCCTACGTCATCGGTGAATCTTCGGGAAGCGACCCATGAGATCCCCGGATATATTGGCAGTAAATCCGGTCGTCGGACTATACGAACACGTAAGTACCTAGTACTACGTTTGTACCGATTTACAAGACAATGTTGGCTTCTAGCAAAACGCCATGCCTACCCAATTCTCCAGAAATATCCTTACAGGAATATGTGATCTATATCAGATGTAGTATACGTAGTATTGCGTATCTCGATCCAGTATCGGATGTCACGTGCAAGGCCTGGGGCTGGAAATGTGTCTGCCCCATATGAAGCACTTATCGGATCTCTGGTAACTAGTCTCTATAATCGGATACACATGACCTAGTCATTTTATCCCGATAACTGTAGTACATAAGAGAACCAGTTATGTATCCTACGTGACCATCATCTCTACTATGACTGGAGTGATACTTCCATCTCGACATCACACCCAATATACTACGATTCTCAATATACCCAGCAGAGGCGTACACAGAACCTGTTAAAGCCCTGGACGACCTAAAACCAAAGTATATTGATTGTCGCAAGTATTAGCGGTGCAAGTCTCAGGTTAAGACCAAATAAACCTACCCTGATTCGGAATTCCATAGACACGTAGTCATACTACCAATGGAATTCCGAGGGGTCTATCCAGAGAGAAGTTGTTTTCCGTACCATCGGTAAAACACAACCTACTACTACACTTGCATGAGTATCCTATACCCAAATATATGAAAACTATGACATTATGCCCTCACAACGCGCACAAGTGTAATACTAGTCTTTTCCGCATTATCGATGTCCAATCTCGATAATACTCCGACCAGGGATATTTAATGATTAAACCTTCGTGGATTGATACTGTCTCATATCATCTCAATCCAGGAACTAATCATATGGACCTTTCATCATTTATACATCTTGGTGATCTAATCACAAATGATAAAAGAGCAATTTCCTTTGTCACATAGTTAATTTGTACAACAACACCATGATCTGTACAAATAGTGACGCTATGGGTCATAATTGTCCAACAATCTCCCACTTGGCCTATAGCCAGTCACTCAAGTGTCCTACACCCGAACTATGTACGATTCACTCAAACTACTGAGGAAATGCTTTCGTCAGCGGATTTGCATGATTATCATTTGATGCAATTTATTCGATCATCACATCGCCACGATGTATGATCCGAACGAATCAGATAAATATCGAAGTATATATCTGGATCGTTGATGAGACCATTAATTCTTTAGCCTACGCTGTAGCCTAGCTCAGCTGCTAACAGAACTATATCTAATCTAATTAGATTTATTATCGACCCAAATGACTTTTATTGCTGCCTCAGTCCCAGCAATAATCCACTTTTGTTGTTTATTCGGTAACAGTATCTTGCTTGGAAGATTTCCAGCTCACTGTTCCGTTATTCAAACTTTATAGTACCGTTTTTATGACTTATAGTCGTCTTTATCGGTTTGGAAACTTGCAGTAGTGAACCCAGTCACTTCAAGTTCTCCTTCTCCATAGTATAAGAAAGCATCCTTAGTTCCTCTAAGATACTAAAGGATGTTCTTAACATCAATCCAATGACTATTACTTGGATTGGCCCGATTGTGACTCCATATGCTCAAAGCATATGAGACACCAGGTCGCGTACATTTATCAATGTACGATTTCTCAGAGAGTGCTAACAACTCTAAATCTATCTCAGTAGATCTTTATTCCTAGAATAAAGGTTGTTTCTCCCAAGAATTCTACGGAGAATTTCCTTATGAAAGCCAAGCTTTCACTAATTGTATTTATGGGAATATCATTTCCAAGAAATGACATATTATCATTATTTAGGACTTGCGCTGTCAGTGCGCTCCCACTAACCTCCTTATATACACAAGAATCATTTTTGTTTTGAATTAAATCATATACCATTATGATTACATCAAGACGATAGTTCCAAGAACTCTATGCTTGCTTCAATCCATCCATGGATCGAATAACCTGCAAACCTTGTTTGCTAGTTATGGTATGACAAAACCGTCAGGATGTTGTAAACATCCTCCAAAAGGTTTCCTTTAAGGAAAGCGATATTGGCATTCAGCTGCCATATTTCATGAATGAAACATGCAGCATCAGCAAGCATTATCCAAATGGATTTAACAATGGCAACAGGTAAAAGGTTTCGTCGTAATCGACACAATGTTGATAACGATACCTTTTCGCTACAAGCCTAGCTTAGTACGTTAGTATGTTGCCTTCCATGTATGTCTTCCTTGAAGACTTATATAGTACCAATAGGCACAATGCCTTCCGGTACAACAACCAGTGTCGAAACTTGGTTGGTTCACATGGAATCCATTTCGGATTATATGGCACTTTGCCATAATAGGGAGTCGATACCTTGTATCACTTCCTCATATATAGTCAGTTCGTATTCCTCAATAAGATTGACATCTCTATGAGGTGAGATCACAAAATCATACCCCAGGTTGTTTTCTGACTCTCTCCGACTTACGTGGTTCTTGTGTATTCGAAGATTATTGGTATAGTTTCATGCTTGATGAACTATATGTGTTCCATTAAAGAATCGGTGTCTGGAATAGTATTACTCCAATTTTCATCAAGTTTTACTATCCTCCCACTTACCACTGCATTTTGGTATTCCTCTTAGGAAAACCGCATGGTGAGCAACAATTAAATTGTTCTCTTATGAGTTGTATAAGTACTATACTTTGGTTTCCCTAGGATAACCAATAACTTAGGCACTTATCCGATTCCGTATCTAGTTTGGTATCATCCAAACATATGCCCAACATACCCAAATCTTCAAGAATGAGAAAACCTGGTTTCTTTCCTGCTCATATCTAATATGAAGTCTGTCAAATAGATTTTTATGGAACCTTATTCTAAATAAGTTCTGCATTATTTATGTGTATCTGTTGAAGTAAATGGTAGCTCAGAGCGACTCATGATTAACCTTATCATGTCCAACAAAATTCGGTCTCTCAGTTCGGACACACCGTCAGGATGACGTGTTCCAGGAGGAGTCCTCATTGAAAGAATACTATACTCTTTCAAGTATATTAGAAACTTATTGCTTAAGTATTTTCATCATGCTCTAACCGTGATGATTTTATACTTTAGCCGATCTGTTTGTTTATTTCGTGTCGAAACTTTAAAAGTTTCTGATTTGTGTTTCATAAGAAACACATAACCATAACGTGATGCCACATCCGTAAAGGTCACGAAACATTCATTTCCACCTCTAGCCTAGCTAGATATGGGCCCACTTACTTCACTATGAATAAGGGCTAGCAGATCGGTGGCTGTGGGACACAGGAACTGGGTGACGCATGCTGTTCTAGGCTCGCGGCCTAGTTGGGAGTACGGAGTAGCCCGCGGGGGACTAAACCAGAGAATAATGGAGTCGCCACCCGGTGTGAACCGGGAAAATGAGATTTAAGGCCGCACTCACCCCTCGCAAAGGTAGACCTCAAACCGTTGGGTTCGGAATGGTCCCTTACTTATGTCACTCGTAATGAAAGGATTTATGCAATAATTTAGTCAAGCCTAAGTAACACCTATTTCCAAGAGTATTATGCTTCTAAGTTCATATGCACGAAAATGAAACTTACACCTAAATTTGCATACATCTTACATCTAAGTTTGCATGCTCGAAAGTGAATCAAAGTAGCGACAAACATACAACTTCATAAGCATATTGTATTCATGAAAGCGCAAGCACAAACTAATCACACAAGCACACATAAAAGCGAATCAAATAATGGCGAACATGTAATTTCATAAACATACCATACTTATACATGCGGAAACATAAACAGATAGCCATTACATATTCATACGTAAGTAAGAGAGTCAACTAGGTACATAATGCAAAAAAGACAATTAAGGAGGCAATTAAGCATTAAAGTAAACATGATATGATGTGATGCAAAAGAAGATAACTAATATTGAAAAAAACACACACGTGGGCATTTTTCCAAGTGGTACGCGGAATTGTATCCCGAGTACAGATCATACTACCGTCCAATCGGAATCGGCTATGAAATTTATGTCCGAGTTTCCATCCTATATACCATGAGAAATATTGCCTAAATGCTATCACAACATGGGTACACAAATGATAATAGATCGAGCCAAGACAAAGATAGATGATGCAATCAATAAATGTAAGACGCGGCAAATATCATGGTAAAGGTAGCCTTTTAGGCTTTTCATCCCCCAAATGGAGAACCTTTTAGTCTAACATAATAAGACCGTGCGCTTTTCATTACAATGCGTACAAAGATAAAGATAACTATATGGAAATTCGTAATGCATGCGTAAATAAAGCAATGATGTGCAAAAGGATAAATGACATAGTAAGAAGCGCGGCAACACATCGTGGTAAAGGCTTTTAACCCCTTGACATAGAGGACCTTTAATCCAACTTATCAAGCCCATGCATAAATAACACAATGCATATAGAAAGTAAAGACCACGGCATCGGACTTCATGTAAACGATTGAACATATCTCACATCCAATCGAATACACATTATCCGACGCGGTAAAGCATCGTGGTAAAGGCTTTTAACCTCTTGACTTAGAGGACCTTTAATCCCACTTACTAAGCCCATGCGCAAACAACACAATACATATATAAAAAAGTAAAGACAATGATATCGGACTTCGTGTATCCGATTGAACATATCTCACATCCAATTGAATGTACATTATCCTGTGCGGCAAAGCATCGTGGTAAAGGATTTTAACCTCTCAAAATAGAGGACCTTTAATCGCACTTACTAAGCCCATACGCTAATAACATGATGCATATAAGAAATAAAGACAACAATATCAGACTTTGCATACCCGATTGAACATATCTCACATTCAACCGAATATACATCATCCGGCGCGGCAAAGCATCGTGGTAAAGGATTTTAACCTCTCAAAATAGAGGACCATTAATTGCACTTACTAAGCCCATGCGCAAACAACATAATACATATATAAAAAGTAAAGACAACGATATCGGACTTCGTGTATCCGATTGAACATATCTCACATCCAATCGAGTATACATTATCCGGCGCGACAAAACATCATGGTAAAGGCTTTTAATCTATTGACTTAGAGGACCTTTATTCCTACTTACTAAGCCCATGCGCTTTATCTCATCATTACATAAACAAATAACATGCGGAAATCAAGTAGCGAATAATAAACAAATCAAAACAACATAAAACGAAATATGCGCCGTTTACTCAAGTGGTACGTGGAGTTGTATCCCGAGTACAAATCATACTACCGTCCATTCGGAATCGGCTATGAAATTTATGTCCGGGTTTCCATCCTATATACCACGAGTGGCGACACATTTTTCATTTTATTCAAGGGCCACAACATACATCATTTTACAATTCATGCATTTTCTATCTATTCAAGGGTCGCAATATGCTTCACTCCACAATAATCATGCAAACGAAACTCAATAAATAATAAAAATACAACTGAAAACGGATGTGAAAAAATACCCTCAGGTCTAACCTTTTTCGTCGACTCTCGAACTCGCGTTTCACGGTGATCGGAAGGGTGAAAGCTCCGCAACTTTTCTGGTTCACTGATTTGCATTTTTCCTCACTGTTTCGCTGCTCAAGCTACTATTTTGCCTCCATTTCGCTGTTGTTTTGCTGCTGTATTTTGGCCACTATTTTTGGTGTTTAGGCTACTATTTTCTGTGGTTTTAGGCTACTATTTTTGCGGTTGAAGGGCTGCTGTCTTTACGGTTAAAAGGATGATATTTTTGCGTGTTTTACTCACTGTTTTGGGGATTTAGGGGCTGTTGTTTCGTGGTTGAAAAGGCTGCTGTTTGTGCATTTTTTTTGCTCACTGTTTTTGGAATGTATTTCGGTAATTATAGGGTATATAGACTGCTGTTTTTTGGTGGTTGTATGGTGTTTAGGGGCTGTGATTTTTCGGTAATGTAAGGTGATTTAGGGGCTGCAAGTTTCGGTGGTTGTATGGTGTTTATGGGGTGTGATTTTCGGTGGTTGTATGGTGTTTAAGGGTTGTGATTTTTTGGCTATGGAAGGGGATTTTTTGAGTGATATGTTCGGCAATGGAGAGGAGAAGAAGAGAAAAATTCTTTGCTTGTTATTCTTTGTGTATGCGTGTGAGAGAGTGAGAGTGGAGGGGATGTGCCTTGGCAATGTGTTTCTTTTATAGACAAAGGGGGTTGGGTGAGTCCTTGCTTGACAAGGAAGGGATTTGTGCATTTAATTAGGATATGAATTAGTTTCAAACAAGGAAAACCAAAGATTGAGGGGGGACAAAATTAGTTCAAATTAGGAAGTTAATATATTTAATTTGTATTGTTTAGGCATGATATTTGTTAAGTTAGGAATACAATACTTTTAATTAGGAATAAAAATATTCTTGATTGGGAATATAATTTGTTGATTGATTTTAATTTGGTATATGATTTAATTAATATTTTATTTAATTTGGTATATGATTTAATTAATATTTTATTTAATTTGGTATATGATTTAATTAATTTGGTTGTATTTTAAGGGCCTTGGGCGTGTGGGCCAATGTGGTGGGTGTGTGGGCTTGTCTTGGTGGGTTAGGTGTTGTGTTGGCTTGGTGAGTGGGTTTGGGCCAAGGTTAAATGATTTGCAGGTTTTTTAGGCCAAATGTGCTTTGAAACGGAGGTCCAACGAGTGAGCCTGGAGCTAAACAAGCGAATAAAAATCTAACGAAATACCGATTCCCTTCCGACGACCGTTTCCCGCAGCTTCCTCGACTTAAAAGGTAGTGTCTCCAAATGAGACTCATCATAGAGACTCACATCCAAAAATGCAGTGCCTACAGTCTCCCCCACTTTGATGGGACTTGTGCAGTGTGTGACTTTGAACAATCCTATCAAAGTTATGCAATGCATTTTCATTTACCTAGCTCGCCAGCTGCCTCCTGACTTGCCTGCTGCCTCGAACTAAGTTGATGCTGCAGTGGACCTCGATCCTGGGACGCATCCCAATAGCTGCAACCGACAATGGGGGCCTCGACCCTAGGACGCATCCCAATACCGCTGACAAAATGTGGGCCTCGACCCTGGGACGCATCCTAAAACTAACGATGCAGGGGGCCAACGACCTGGGGACGCATCCCGATAACTGCACCCGACAACGGGGGCCTCGACCCTGGGACGCATCCCGATAATGTTGCCAATGTGGGTCACGACCCTGGGATGCATCCCAAAACTACTGATGACGTGGGTTACAACCCTGGGACGCATCCCCGAAACTGCTGATGTGGGCCTCGCCCCCTGGGACTCATCCCTAAAACTGAAACTGCGCTGACGTTGCTTTTGATTGGCTCATCTCTGCCGCTTTCTCTTTTCTTCTTCGAACCTGTGAACACAAAACAAAACAAACAAGAAGAGAATGCAAGGTATGTTACGTGTATGAATGCATGCATGATTTTCTTATTCCGTTGGGTTAGGTCCTCTGTCAATCTTCTTGATGACTGCTCAGTCTTTTCTCCCTTAGGCAAAATACTGCTTCAATCTGTCTACATTGATCGGCTCGGTGAACTCATTCCCTTCCAAGTCTGACAGTCTCACTGCTCCATTTCCCATTACTTTCTGCACTATGTAAGGTCATTCCCAGTTAGGTCTGAACTTTCCTATCGGATCTGTCGTCGACGGCCTCGACTGCTTAAGTACCAAATCACCCTTTCTGATCTTGGTGGGACGTACTTTCTTATTGAATGCTTAGGCTAGTCTCTTCTGATACAACTGCATGTGATACAAAGCCTTCGTTCTCTTCTCATCCAGCAGTGCTAACTGATCAAACCTCTGTGCGGCCCATTCTTGTTCCGGTAACTTTGCCTCTGCTAATACCCTCATAGACTGTATTTCCACTTCCACTGGCAATACTGCCTCCATTCCGTAGACTAGAGAGTAAGGTGTGGCCCATGTTGCTGTTCTCACTGATGTTCTGTACCCCCATAAAGCATACGGTAGTTTTTCGGCCCAATCTCTGCAGTTTTCTGTCATCTTGGCTAAAATCGTCTTTATTGTCTTGTTGGCTGCCTCAACTGCCCCATTTGCCTGCGGCCTGTACGGTGATGACTTGTGATGGCCTATCCCATATTTCTGTAGCATTGCCTTTGTCTCTCCTTGAAACTGAACTCCATTGTCTTTCACTACATGGTGCGGCATACCGTACCGACAAATGAGATTTCGAGCTATAAACTTTGCCATCTGCTTTGCTGTAACATTGCAGAATGATTTGGCTTCCACCCATTTCGAGAAGTAGTCTACTGCCACTACTATAAAGCGATGCCCATTCGATGCATTTGGTCGAATCTCTCCAATCATATCAATTCCCCATGCTGAGAAAGGCCACAGCTCTGACAACCCGTGCAACTCTGTGTGCGGTAAATGATTCAAATTATTGTGTGCTTGACAATTATGGCAGTGCTTTACCATCTTTGTTTAGTCTGTCTCCATGGTCGACCAGTAAAAACCTTGTCTCACTATCTTGCGGGACAGATTCAACTCGTTCATGTGCGGACCACATACCTCACCGTGTATTTCTTCCATTACCTGCTGAGCTTCTTCTTTTCTCAAACACTTCAACTGAATATCGTTTGTTTGCCTCTTGTACAGTTCTCCTTTCAAAATCACATACTGGGAAGCTAACTTCTGAATGGCTATTCTGTCGTTTCTGCCTGCTCCCTCTGGGAGTTCCCCATGTTCCAAATACCTCTGAATGTCATGATACCAAGGTTTACCGTCATCGACCTCTATTTCCAGAATTCTCTCTATCTCATAAACAGGTCTTCTTGCTGTTGTCAGTATCAACAGTCTCATCACTAACTTTTCTGGATTTTCCCAAGTCACTGGAAGTGTAGCCAATGCATCTGCCATCTGATTCTCTTCTCTTGGCAAGTGCTGAAACTTATAATAGGGGATAACCTGTGCCAACTTTCTGAGGTAAAAAAGGTAAGGTTTCAACCGTTCTTCTTTCAATTCCCATTCTCCTCGCATCTGCTGGACTACCAACATAGAATCTCTGTAGACTTCCACACTCTCGGCCTTCAAGGCTATCAATGCAGTCAAACCAAAAGCACATGCTTCATACTCGGCCATGTTGTTTGTTACTCTGAATGTCAACCTTTTGGCCAAAGGCAAGGTCTCTCCTTCGGGGGTCATTATCACAATCCCAATTCCGGCTCCCTTGTAATTCACTACTCCGTCAAAATACATTTTGCATCTCTGAACTATTATTGCTTGGATCTCTTCATCTAGAAATTCAAACTTATACTGATCCCCTTCAACAGGTTGCAATGCCAGAAACTCTGCTACTGCTTGCCCTGTGACCACTTTGGTGGTGAGATACTCAATGTCAAACTCTGTCAGCAATATTAACCATCTGCCCAATTTCCCCACTAGCGAAGGCACTGAATGCAGATATTTCAGAGGATTCTCCTTTGCCACAACCTGGATCTTGTAAGACTGGAAATAATGCCGCAATTTTCTGGAAGCCCATACCACTGCGAGACAGATCTTCACTACTTCTTGATAACGAGCCTCATACGAGAGCATCTTCTTACTCAGATAATAGACTGCATGTTCTACCCCTGTCTCATCTGCATGTACCATCATTGCCCCCAGTGCTTTTGATTATATGGCCAAGTACAATATCAAAGGTCTGCCCGGTTTCAGAGGTTTCAATTAATGAGGCTTTACCAAGTACTCTCTGATCTTGTCGAACGCTGCTTGACACTGTTCACTCTATTTTACCGGCTGATCTTTTCTCAACAGTTTGAAGATAGGCTCACATACTGACATCAACTTGGTGATGAACCGACTGATGTACTGAATCTTCCCCAGGAATGCTCTGACTTCCTTCTCAGTCTTCGGTGATGGCATTTCTATGATTGCTTTGATCTTTTCAGAGTCTACCTCTATTCCTCCTATTCCCACTGTATGTCCCAGCAACTTTCCTGATGTCACCCCAAACACATATTTCTTGGGATTTAGCCGCAGGTTGTATTTGTCAACTCTCTGAAGGAACCTTTCCAGTGCTTCAATATGCCCAACTCTTGTCTCTTATTTCACCATCATGTCATCCACATACACTTCAATCTCTTTGTGCATCAAGTTGTGGAATAGTATAGTGGCCATCCGCTGATAATTAGCACCCGCATTTTTGAGCCCAAATGGCATTACCTTGTAACAATAAGTACCCCACTCTGTGACGAAGGCAGTTTTGTGCTTGTCTTCCTTAGCCATAAGAACCTGATTATACCCTGAAAACCCATCCGAAAATGAATACATGGCAGATAAAGCTACACTATCAACTAGTACATCAATATGAGGTAGAGGAAAATCATCTTTCGGACAAGCCTTGTTGAGATCTCTATAATCCACACACATTCTGACTTTCCCGTCTTTCTTCGGCACCGGCACAATATTTGCCAGCCACTCAGGATACTTCACTACTTCCAAGAACCCCACATCTATCTGTTTCTTAACTTCCTCTCTGACTTTCTCAGCCCATTCTGGTCTCATCCGTCAGAGTTTCTGTTTTACCGGCCTCATATTAGGATAAGTTGGTATTGTGTGCTGGGCAATGTTTCTGTCTACCCCAGACATGTCCTCATAGGACCAAGCAAACACTTTGGCATATCTGACCAATACTTCTTCTAATTTCTCCCGCTCTTCAGCAGTAACTTCACTTGCAATCAGAATTTCCTTAGGACTCTCAGGTGTACCAAGGTTAAATGCATTTGTTTTGGTGGAGCTGATATCAAATATACTCAAGTCATGCAAGTTAGAGGAAGTAGACTCAGGTAAATAAGCGAAATGATTATCTTTATTGCTAACAAATGCGAGGGTACACTCAAATAAATCCGGAAGATAAATGTCTTCATCTTCTACAGACACTTCTTCCTCTATAACTGGGTTCTTCTCAAGCTCTTTATCCTCTTGAAGAGTCAGGCTCTCCAACTTCATCAGTTCTTCCTCCCAATTCTCTTCGTCCTTCTTCACAATTTCTTCTATCATCGGATTCTTACCCAGCATATCCTGGAAAATCTCAAATCCAAGTACCACAATCCCATTAACTTCCATCGGTTCAGGCTCCCCTTGATACCCCGAATCCTTCATAAAACATTCCATCAGTTTCAGACATTTCTTCTTAACCTTCGACTTTTCTTCATCAGATGTGTATCCCAAACCCTTCCGAGTAGTATGTCCTATGAAATCTAGCAATTTTGAACCTTCACCCGGCTCAAACTTCATTTTTTTCATGATCCTAGCCACCATAGGATCCACCCATTCCTCAAAAGTTGCTGACACATGAAACCTCGTGAAAGGCTGTATCTCCAAGGTAGCCACAACATTATCTATCTCAGCTCGGATGGTAACAATATCTCCCTCATATGGGAACTTAATCATTTGATGCAAAGTGGAAGGCACGCCCCCAAGTTTGTGAAACCAAGGCCTTCCCAACAATAAAGCGAAAGTAGCTGAAATTTCTAACACCGTGAACTCAACTTCGTCTTTAATTGGGCCCACTTTGACCAATGCCAAAAAAGTACCCTCAACTCCTCATTTGCTGTCATTATAAGCTTTGATGGTCATACTGGAGGGGTCCAAATCCGTTGCTTTCATACCCAGCTTTGCCAAAATCTTCAACGAGCACGCATTGATAGACGAGCCGTCATCCACCATCACACATGATGTTCTCTTGCCTTTTACCTCGGCCCTGATGAACAAAGGTCTATTATGGTTTCTCCCTTCAGTCGGGAGTTCTTCCTCAGAAAAAGTGATTGCCTGCAAAATTTCCTTCTGTACTGATCCCACAAACATCGCCGGATTAGCATCCTCCGGTACCACTATTTTGCTCAAGGCTTCAACCATAGCCTGTTTGTGCTCTTGTGATGAACACAACAATTCCCAGATGTTGACCTGTGCCCGGTTTCTTTTCAACTGGCGCAGCACTGTATCTCCCTCGGAATTATCCCCATTTTCTGCCACTTCTCTTCCTTTAGTCAACACTTCTTTACCATTTTCAGTCATATCATTATAGAAATGCCCGCTGCGTGTCGTACCCCTCACTTATTCTTCATCACTACTAGAGAAGTCTGCCCAGAAACTTTTCCCCTGTTCTGTTTCATCTTCGCTGTTACTATCCCTAATCCCAAGGCAAACGGCTTGGAAGTCAAAGGATTTGAGGACAAGGTTCTCGGGTAGGCCAGAGTTTATCGTATAGGTTGGTGGCGGGACAGAGTGGTAATTTGGTAAAGGGTTCTGGTGTGTGTTGGGGCATTCTGTTTCAGGGTCGGGTATCTTTTTGGAGTCTATAAGGTCTTGGATTTCATGGCGGAGTCGGGCACAGTTGTCGGTATCGTGGCCTTTCTGTTGGTGGAATTGGAAATATTGGTTTAGGTTGAGATGCGGTGGTGGAGGGTTTGGGAGTGGTTTGGTTTCTAGGGGTTTCAGAAGTCCTTGTCACTTCAATTTCTCCAATACCTTGGACAGGGGTCTACCCAAGTTGGAGAATCTCTGGTTTCGGATAACGGCAATTTCAGCGGAAATTGGCTTTGTTCCCGATGTCCCCCCAATGGGCCTCCTGTTCAGACCATAGAATTTTCTATTATCGGCCTCTTCTTCCTTAATATCCATGACAGTTTCCCTCAACTGTCGAAAATCAGTAATCATGGAGGTCATCCTCCTTAGCTTCCCATAGATGGAGGGCTTGGTGCCCTTGATGATCATTTTTATCTGGTCCTTCTCTGAGGGCCTATTCTGCATCTTTAAGAGCTAGCTTCTCCAGCGGTCCACATACTCCTTGAAACTCTCTTCCGGTTTCTGCCTGGTGTTCTCCAGATCACGGAGTGACAGATCTATCTCCAAGTCTGTGACATACTGTTTCAGGAATGCATCAGCCAATTCCCTCCAATCTTTACTTACTTTCTTCTCAAGGCTGTGATACCATACCACCGGTGCCCCATCGAGTGACACTCCAAACATATTCTGAACCTGTCACTTTGTCAAACCCACGGAATTCATAACTGATACAAATTGACGGAGATGAACCCTCGGATTCCCATTCCTGTTGAACTTAGCCATATCCGGCATCTTGAACTGAGCAGACAACTGTTCTTCGAAGGTCATTGCCTCATAATCTAACAACTCTTCATGTTTACCCTTCATTTTGCGGGTAACTGTTTCAACCTGATCCCGAAGCTTTTGAAATTCTGTCTGAGACCCAATCACTCTGCCTATTGCATACTCTGCCATGTCATCATCAAAATCGGGGATATCATCCCCCAACCCATTCGGAGGCTCCCCGCGCCTCACATTCTCAGAACTCCCCCCAGTACGGGGTACAACCATACCAGCCACAGCAGTAGTCAATGCTTGTAACTGTTCAGTAATTTTGGCGAGACCGTTTTCCAACTGATCTATCTGGGATACCTCGTTATCGGATGTACTCATATCTGTTACTGGTCTTTTAGTGAGTCTTCCATCTTCCCTAACCCAACGGGAATCTATGATGTCTTTTTAGAGACATAGAGGGTGTTAACAAGATATATGTATGTATGAGATGAATGAGATGCATGCGATACAAGGAATATATCAACTTATTAAAATTTTCACACAAATCGGTCCATCATCATTTTAGAATCTTTTGGGCTAACTGTCATAGGAGTGAACTCGTCTCAGTTTAAATGGCCCAACAAGTTCACATCTCATGGCAAGAAGTCCAACCGTAGCCAAATGATAATGTTCCTAAACAAAAACATATAATGGTCCATTGGTGTTTTGGAAGCTTTTGGCCCAATCATCATAAGATATGTTCTTGTCCCAGTTTAAATGGCCCAACAAGCCCATACCTCATGACAAAAGGTCCGAATAGATCCAAACGACAATGTTCCTAAACACAAGCATACAGAAATAATTTCTACAGAGTGGACCATCAACATTTCAGAAGCTTTTGGCCCAATTGTCATAGGATACGAACTCGTCCCAGTTTAAATGGCCCAACAAGTTCGCATTTCTGACAAGAAGTCCAACTGCATCCAAATGAGGATGGTCCACAGGCACAAGGAAATAGTTTCTATAGGCCATACAATTTCTGTCTACGCGTGGGTTTGCAGGAGTGTAGACAAAGACTCTCGCTGGCGAAGGATTACCCACAAATAGGTCTCCCAACTCAAGGGTTCGAGCAACCAATTGAGCGCATATTTTTTATACCTTACAGTACGTGCCAACGAGTTATGGTGTGTGACTGACTGTCAGATGGATTTCTCGTTGTAGATTCCCCAGAGGGTGGATGGAGCGAGGCTCTTATCGCTTGGTGACAAGAATAAACAACGGGTCCTCCAAATTAGTCCATCACAATAGGCTACAAGTAAATGATTATCTAGGTGCCTTCACAGCTTTTCCTTATAGAAAGGTAATGAATGAAGGAAGACACCAAACCATTACCCAGCCTAAACAATATGCCTTTGATTAAACCCCTTTTAACCCACAGTAGACACGGTTAATTAAAGCACAAATCATAATATTACAGGACATTATTTCGGGGCCGATTCTCTATCCCCAGTGGAGTCGCCAGACTGTGGGACACAGAAACTGGGCGACGCATGTTGTTCTAGGCTCGCGGCCTAGTTGGGAGTAAGGAGTAGCCTGCGGGGGACTAAACCGGAGAATAATGGAGTCGCCACCCGGTGTGAACCGGGAAAATGAGATTTAAGGCCGCACTCACCCCTAGCAAGGGAAGACCTCAAACCGTTGGGTTCGGAATGGTCCCTTACTTATGTCACTTGTAATGAAAGGATTTATGCAATAATTTTTTCAAGCCTAAGTAACACCTATTTCCAAGAGTATTATGCTTCTATGTTCATATGCACGAAAATGAAACTTACACCTAAATTTGCATACATCTTACATATAAGTCTGCATGCTCGAAAGTGAATCAAAGTAGCGACAAACATACAACTTCATAAGCATATTGTATTCATCAAAGCGCAAGCGCACACTAATCACACTAGCGCACATAAAAGCGAATCAAAAAATGGCGAACATGTAATTTCATAAACATACCATACTTATACATGCGGAAACATAAACAGATAGCCATTACATATTCATGCGTAAGTAAGAGAGTCAACTAGGTACATAATGCAAAAAAGACAATTAAGGAGGCAATTAAGCATTAAAGTAAACATGCTATGATGTGATGCAAAAGAAGATAACTAATATTGACACAAACACATACATGGTCATTTTTCCAAGTGGTACGTGGAATTATATCCCGAGTACAGATCATACTACCGTCCATTCGGAATCGGCTATGAAATTTATGTCCGGGTTTCCATCGTATATACCATGAGAAATAATGCCTAAATGCTATGACAACATGGGTACACAAATGATAATA
Source organism: Zanthoxylum bungeanum (assembly GCA_019454045.1). Classification (NCBI taxonomy): domain Eukaryota; kingdom Viridiplantae; phylum Streptophyta; class Magnoliopsida; order Sapindales; family Rutaceae; genus Zanthoxylum; species Zanthoxylum bungeanum. Next base: position 711,085 of record SKCR01040148.1, on the reverse strand, counting down.
GATCGAGCCAAGACAAAGATAGATGATGCGATCAATAGAAGAAAGACGCGGTAAATATCGTGGTAAAAGTAGCCTTTTAGGCTTTTCTTCCCCCAAATGGAGAACCTTTTAGTCCAACATAATAAGCCCATGCGTTTTTCATTACAATGCGTACAAAGATAAAGATAACTATATGGAACTTCGTAATGCATGCGTAAATAAAGCAATGATGTGCAAAAGGATAAATGACATAGTAAGAAGCGCGGCAAGACATCGTGGTAAATGCTTTTAACCCCTTGACATAGAAGACCTTTAATCCAACTTATCAAGCCCATGCGCAAATAATACAATGCATATACAAAGTAAAGACCACGGTATCAGACTTCATGTATCCGATTGAACATATCTCACATCCAATCGAATACACATTATCCGGCGCGGCGAAGCATCGTGGTAAAGGCTTTTAACCTCTTGACTTAGAGGACCTTTAATCCCACTTACTAAGCCCATGCGCAAACAACACAATACATATATAAAAAATTAAAGACAATGATATCGGACTTCGTGTATCCGATTGAACATATCTCACATCCAATCGAATATACATTATCAGGTGCGGCAAAGCATCGTGGTAAAATGATTTTAACCTCTCAAAATAGAAGACCTTTAATCGCACTTACTAAGCCCATACGCTAATAACATGATGCATATAAGAAATAAAGACAACAATATCGGACTTTGCATACCCGATTGAACATATCTCACATTCAACCGAATATACATCATCCGGCGCGGCAAAGCATCGTGGTAAAGGATTTTAACCTCTCAAAATAGAGGACCTTTAATCGCACTTACTAAGCCCATGCGCAAACAACACAATACATATATAAAAAGTAAAGACAACGATAACAGACTTTGTGTATCCGATTGAACATATCTCACATCCAATCGAGTATACATTATCCGGCGCGGCAAAACATCGCGGTAAAGGCTTTTAACCTCTTGACTTAGAGGACCTTTAATCCTACTTACTAAGCCTATGCGCTTTATCTCATCATTACATAAACAAATAACATGCGAAAATCAAGTAGCGAATAATAAACAAATCAAAACAACATAAAACGAAATATGCGCCGTTTACTCAAGTGGTACATGGAGTTGTATCCCGAGTACAGATCATACTACCGTCCATTCAGAATCGGTTATGAAATTTATGTCCGGGTTTCCATCCTATATACCACTAGAGGCGACACATTTTTCATTTTATTCAAGGGCCACAACATACATCATTTTACAATTCATGAATTTTCTATCTATTCAAGGGCCGCAACATGCTTCACTCCACAATAATCATGCAAACAAAACTCAATAAATAATAAAAATACAACTGAAAATGGATGTGAAAAAATACCCTCAGGTCTAACCTTTTCGTTGACTCTCGGACTCGCGTTTCACGGTGATCGGAAGGGTGAAAGCTCCGCAACTTTTCTGGTTCATTGGTTTTCATTTTTCCTCGCTGTTTCGCTGCGCAAGCTACTATTTTGCCTCTGTTTCGTTGCAGTTTTGCTGCTGTATTTTGGCCACTATTTTTGGTGTTTAGGCTACTATTTTCTGTGGTTTTAGGCTACTGTTTTTGCGGTTAAAGGGCTGCTATTTTTACGGTTAAAATGCTGCTATTTTTTCGTGTTTTACTCACTATTTTGGGGATTTAGGGGCTGCTATTTCGTGGTTGAAAAGGCTGCTGTTTGTGCGTTTTTTTTGCTCATTGTTTTTGGAATGTATTTTCGGTAATTGCAGGGTATATGGACTGCTATTTTTCTGTGGTTGTATGGTGTTTAGGGGCTGTGATTTTTCGGTAATGTAAGGTGATTTAGGGACTGTAAGTTTCGGTGGTTGTATGGTGTTTATGGGGTGTGATTTTTGGTGGTTGTATGGTGTTTAGGGGCTGTGATTTTTTGGCTATGGAAGGGGATTTTTTGAGTGATATGTTCGGCAATAGAGAGGAGAAGAAGAGAAAAATTATTTGCTTGTTATTCTTTGTATATGCGTGTGAGAGAGTGAGAGTGGAGGGGATGTGTCTTGGCAATGTGTTTCTTTTATAGACAAAGGGGATGGGTGAGTCCTTGCTTGACAATGAAGGGATTTGTGCATTTAATTAGGATATGAATTAGTTTCAAACAAGGAAAACCAAAGATTGAGGGGGACAAAATTAGTTCAAATTAGGAAGTTAGTATATTTAATTTGTATTGTTTAGGCATGATATTTGTTAAGTTAGGAATACAATACTTTTAATTAGGAATAAAAATATTCTTGATTGGGAATGTAATTTGTTGATTGATTTTAATTTGGTATATGATTTAATTAATATTTTATTTAATTTGGTATATGATTTAATTTGGTATATGATTTAATTAATTTGGTTGTATTTTAAGGGCCTTGGGCGTGTGGGCCAAGGTGGTGGGCGTGTGGGCTTGTCTTGGTGGGTTAGGTGTAGTGTTGGCTTGGTGAGTGGGTTTGGGCCAAGGTTAAATGATTTGCGGGTTTTTTAGGCTAAAGGTGTTTTGAAACGGAGGTCCAACGAGTGAGCCTGGAGCTAAACAAGCGAATAAAAATCTAACGAAATACCGATTCCCTTCCGACGACCGTTTCCCGTAACTTCCTCGACTTAAAATGTAGTGTCTCCAAATGAGACTCATCAAAGGGACTCACATGTAAAAATGCAGTGCCTACAGTGACAATTACACTTTTACCAAGTAAAGGTGTTTTAGGCACTTTGCCCAATAAACTGGATTCGTAGACATTATTTGATTGAAATCAAATCTGTCCTAGTACCCACTCTTTCGAAAGTGTGGATATACGATTCTTGTTTAATTATGTCCCAGACAACAATGCAACAATATGTTTCAACTGATTAAATCAGTTTGAGCTATTTGTTTGCCATGTTATATGTTTGAGATTCATTTATATTCAAAATATAAATATTGTTATTCACATCTAATATGTTTATCTCAATATCATCTTTATATAATAAAACACTTTAGTGTTCTAGAATATAAAGGTATACCCGCAACGGGTTAAACCCTGATGTAGAGATAATGTATCTAGTCAAACTAGTTACACTGTAACAGTTTCCTAATTTAAGTACACACCCGAAGGGTAGTTCCTAAACTTAGGTATCTACGGTTAAAACATCGACTTTTATCCCATTCTCAATACGCATATTCAATCTCATCTAAAGTCAGTATCCTGCTCATAGCAGATTCTGCACATCAGTACATATTTATGTACCACATTTAGTATCTAAAATCCATTTTATTACTAGCAGTGAACATATTTTATGACAAATATATTTGAAGTTAGAGCCTTGCTCATTCTTCAATTCCTTCATGTCTGCCTTATCCATACGGCAGTCACGCTTCAGTGTCCCTGTTTGCCACAATTTAGGCAGACATTTTGGGATATGTCATTTATCTTCCCAGAAGATTATAATGATTTTGCCTTTGCCCTTTTTCACACTCCATAAGCCTTTGGCCAAGCCTTGGCCTTCTAGAATGTCGAAGTAAGATGCGCGCCTTGCGCCTCCTGCCTTATTGCAAACTTTGGCTTTGACTCATTGAGAATAGCCATTAACTCTCTAAGAGTTTACTATTGCAATTTAGTATTTTAAAGATCTAAAAATAGATCTATGAAGATCCTTCAATTTCATTATCATACTTTAATGATCTAATCCTTAGTTCTGATTAAGAAATTAAGGAGTCAATTTGGCAAGCATAACGGATTAAGCACTAAAGTTATCATCACATGAATATTCCAAATATCATGCTCTACTATTTGCTTAACTCCGGGCTTAGGCCTAATATGTTATTTTATCAAATAATGTAACTTATTAGTTTCCAGGACCATCCTGAAATCTTATTCCCAATTTGAAAATTAAAGTCGTTTAAATACATTTTCCCCAGGATTATGTTTTAAACACTAATCTTTCAATTTATCTTGATTCTAATAGTCCAACTATTTAATCAACGATTTTAGGTACTATTTATTATAATGATTACTATAGTCCAACTATTTAATCAACTATAATTTAATAGATTAAATTCAATTATATTGATTACTATAATCCAATTATAAAATCAACTATAATTAATTAAATCAAATATATTGATTACTATAATCCAATTATATAATCAACTATAAATGAAATAGTTTGAATACAGTCCACCTGTTTAATTAAAAAAACAATTAAATATTAGTCCAACTAATAAATAATTTATTTGACGAATGATTTGTAATGAGCGCGTATGGCAAGTAACTAAACGAATATTGCAAATTTAATACTTGCCTCCCACTATTTTTCGACGAGCCCATAACCCTCTGTCGAGTACTCGGGAAACCGTGTTTCCTAGTGGGCTAGGATCCCGTTAAATATCACACAATCCTAACTTTGGCCAACAAATTGTATGATAATTAACTAGGTAGATCTCTAAGATCAATTGGATCCCATCCAATTCCTAGATCCAGTAGGGGGACATCCAAGTCCGAAACATATATCTTATATATGCCAATATATTGAATATATTGCCTAACCTTTTTCCTCGGAATCAACTAAGTCTTGGCTTTGGCACAACAAACTTAGTGATCTCAGTTAAGCGTGACCCATTGACCTTGGAAAGCTTCGTAATCAATGTCGATGGACAAGAAGTGATCTTGACTTTGGCCAACAAATCACAACTTGGACAAGACACTGATATGGAACAAAGCCTTCGTGATTCAAACACATCCTCGATGGACAAAGGTCTTGACTTTGGCCAACAAACCAATGCCAGTCTTGGATCTTGAGTAAGAATCACTCAATGGAAGGAAAAACGCTAAATATTTTATGAGGGTTTTTCGCGTGCAAATTGGCAACCAATTTATTATCTTTGTTAAGGTCTCATCATCATACACCCTTAAACATGCATTCTAAACACATAATAAGGCGAGTAAATAAATATAATAATGATATGCAGATGGATACTTTAACACATTGTTCCTAGAACAAATCTCTCCATTTCCTCTCTCCCGCTAGCACAAGTATTACTTCACCCGTTATATAACACTTCTAAAGAAACCTCATTTACATTGAGGGGAATTGGTGAGAAGAGAAATACAAAGACTATGGAGGTAATAGGCTGAACCTGCAGGTCCAATTAATAAATTCTAAATTTATTACAACAATTTCCAAAATTGCCCCACCCATCTAATATCCATATAATATACATTATTCATGCATCGCAACTATGTATTCACACAAGCATGTTATCAATCAATCAAATCCAATTAATTAATCTGATAATTAATGACCATCCAATGTTCAAACAACGATTTGATTTTGTGCGAGTCCAACTCGTTTTGCTAATAAGTACTCAAAATACGAATTCTTGAATTAATTTAAACTACATAATTAAATCCAATTCAATTTGTATTTAATACTAATTCACTATTTAATTCCAAATTAAATATTACACTTTATTAACGAACCTTTACGACTTAAATTCCAAATTTAATCGTTACGGGTTTCAAAGCCCGATTAACATCCATTGTTAAGTTAATTAAAGTCCAATGGGCTCTTAATTAATTTCTTAAGGCATGGACTTTTGGTCAACTTGGGTCAAACCCAAAGACTAAAGCCCATTTAAAGGAATCACCCTTATTTGCCAAGAAACCAATTTAGGCCAATTAGACCCAATTAAAACATTAAGGTCCATTAAGTCATAATTGGACTTTATGGATATGGTTTTGGGCCCAATTGGATCCAACCAATTTAGCCTAAACCCATCTTGGTACAACCAAGCCCAATAAGCCCAATTTCCAAAATAGGCCCAATTAATTAAATTACCAAATTCCAAATTTTATAACTTAATTAACCTAAAGTATATTACATAATTAATCAACTAAATTAACATTTCCAAAACATCAATTAGCCTAATTAATTATGCTTATTAACAACAAAACATGTCCAACACATTTTATCAAAAATCAAATCCATTTACATGCTCATTTAGTCTCGGCAATTAGGAGTTTTTAATCTCCAATTTTAAATCCAATCCAATTGAATCCAATTCAACATTAAATCAACATTCCCAATTGATTTCAAGTCATCCAATGAATCAAAAATCAAAAATTCCAAAACATTAGGGCAAACTTCATATTCGGCCAAGCCAATATTTTTGGGCAAAATTGTTCCAAACAATATTTCATGAAATTGATCCAATCAAACTTCAATTAACCATCATTTAAGTATACTTAATCAAATAATTTAACCAAATCATGCTCAAAATCAATTTACCCAATTTTAACCTTAAATCAAGTTTCATCCTTTTAACTCGCTCTGATACCATTGTTGGGAAAATCTAAGGTCCCGAGGGTCGAATAAAGCAAGAAACAAACATGTGAATACATCGAGGAAGTTGCGAAATACTTACATTGATCGGTTGAGGCGATGTGGTGAATAACAAAACTTTTCTGCCCTCCTTGAAAGCTCACGGCAACATGCGGTTTTTGTGCTCTCTAATTTTCGGCAATGGTGATCTCCATCAAGCTCCAAGCTTTGTGTTGATTCCTTGCTCACAAGTGGGTTTCCCTATCACCTTTGTATGTCTCCATTGTGTGCTAGCACTCTTGATTTTTGCCACAAAAATCATCAATTGCTTCTCCTTCAAATTCGATGAAACCAGAAATTTTAGGAAGAAGAAGGCCCTAGGCCGAGAGAGAAGAAGAATGTGTGAGAGAGAGAGTTTTGTTAGGTTGTTGCAAAATTGTATTAGAAATATGTTTTAAAAAAAAAACAAATAAACATATACCATTTTTACTTTTCCAAAAAGTCAAGCCATTAAAGCTTTGCCAACCACTACCACTATTCACATCACTCAATCAATCAAGTGACAAGTTGTCACATCACTCAAAGTGACTAATGATTTGACGCTTGATGTGACTAACGATTTGACGCTTGATGTGACTTGCGGGCCGCACTTGAATTCGAAATTCGAGTGCGCTCGCAAACACTTCTGGGCTCGAGTTCGTTAATTCCAAATTAACGAATTTTCCGTTGCGTTGCAATTAAATAATTATGCCTAGCAAAATCACTATTCACGTCGCTAACGAATTAATTCTAAATTAACTCGTTCGTCCGAATTAAAATCTAATTTTAATTCCGCGACGAAATCCAATTTCGTATAATATATTGAATATATTATTTTATCGATTAATTCCAAATTAATCGTTTTCTCTCTTTAAATGATATTTTATCCCAGATAAAATATCTCCGCAATTAATCCCAGATTAATTTTCTCTCTCATCTAATTAATCCCAGATTAATAAAGTGAGAGTCATATGTCATCGGTGAATCTTCGAGAAGCGACCCATGAGATCGCCGGATATGTTGGCAGTAAATCCGGTCGTCGGACTATCCGAACACGTAAGTACCTAGTACTACGTTTGTACCGATTTAGAAGACAAAGTTGGCTTCTAGCAAAGCGCCATGCCTACCCAATTCTCCAGAAATATCCTTACAGGAATATGTGATCTATATCAGGGGTAGTCTCTGGTAACTAGTCTCTATAATCGGATAAACATGACCTAGTCATTTTATCCCGATGACTGTAGTACATAAGAGAACCAGTTTCGTATCCTACGTGACCATCATCTCCACTATGACTGGAGTGATACTTCCATCTCGACATCACACCCAATACACTATGATTCTCAATATACCCAGCAGAGGCGTACACAGAACCTGTTAAAGCCCTGGACGACCTAAAACCAAAGTCTATTGATTGTCGCAAGTATTAGCGGTGAAAGTCTCAGGTTAAGACCAAATACACCTACCCTGATTCAGACTACCATAGACACGTAGTCATACTACCAATGGAATTCCGAGGGGTCTATCGAGAGCGAAGCTGTTTTCCGTACCATCGGTAAAACACAACCTCATACTACACTTGCATGTAAGCTCCAAGATTGTGTTGATTCCATGCTCATATAGTGAGTACCCTATCACCTTTGTATGTCCTCATTTGGTGTGCTAGCACTTGGTGATTTTTGCCACAAAACCACCATTTTCTCACTCAATTTTCGATAAAACCAATAGGTTTTTGGAGAAGAAAACTCAACCCCTTGGGTGTGAGATGCAAGAGAAGAGAGAGAGAGAAAAAGTTTGTTTTTGGCTCCTAAAATGCGTGAACCAAGAGAGAGGGAAATGAAAAAGTGTAATGGTTTATTAATTTTCAAAATTAATTAACATTTACCATTTTTCAATTCAAAAAAGTCAAGCATTAAATGCTTGCCATTATCTCACATCAACTCACATCAATCAATCAATCAATTGTCACATCACTCAAAGTGACATGTGATTTGACGCTTGATGTGACTAATGATTTGACGCTTGATTTGACTTACGTGCCGCATTCGAATTCGAAATGCGAATACGCTCGCAAACAATCTCGGGCTCGGGTTCGCTAATTCCAAATTAACGAATTTTCCATTGCAACGCACTTAAACGATTACGCCTAGCGAAATCACTATTCACGTCACTAACGAATTAATTCTAAATTAACTTGTTCACCCGAATTAAAATCTAATATTAATTCCGCGTCAAAATCCAATTTCGTGTAATATATCGAATATATTAATTTATCAATTAATTACAAATTAATCATTCTCTCTCTTTAATTGATATTTTTTCCCAGATAAAATATCTCCGCAATTAATCCCAGATTAATTTTCTCTCTCATCTAATTAATCCCAGATTAATAAAGTGCGAGTCATACATCATCGGTGAATCTTCGGGAAGTGACCAATGAGATCCCCGGATATGTTGGCAGTAAATTCGGTCGTCGGACTATCTGAACACGTAAGTACCTAGTACTACGTTTTACCGATTTACAAGACAAGGTTGGCTTCTAGCAAAGCGCCATGCCTACCCAATTCTCCAGAAATATGCTTACAGGAATAAGCGATCTATATCAGGCATAGTATATGTGGTATTGGGTATGTCGATCTAGTATCGGATGATCACGTGCTAGGCCTGGGGCTGGAATTGTGTCTGCCCCATACGAAGCACATGTCGGATGTCTGGTAACTAGTCTCTATGATCGGATATACATGACTTTGTCATAATATCCCGATAGTTGTAGCATTTAAGAGAACCAGTCCCGTATCCTACGTGACCATCATCTCCACTATGACTGGAGTGATATTTCCGTCTTGACATCACACCCAACACACTACGATTCTCAATATACCCAGCATTGGCGTACACAGAACCTGTTAAAGCCCTGGACGACTACAACCAAAATATATTGATTGTCGCAAGTATTAGCGGTGCAAGTCTCAGGTTAAGACCAAATACACCTACCTGATTTCAGACTTCCATAGACACATAGTCATACTACCAATGGAATTCCGAGGGGGTCTATCCAGAGCGAAGCTGTTTCCTGTACCATCGGTAAAACACAACCTCCTATTACACTTACATGAGTATCCTATACTTAAATATATAAGAACTATGTCGTTGTGCCCTCACAACGCGCACAAGTGTAATACTAGTGTTTTACGCATTTATCGATGTCCAATCTCGACAATGCTCTGACTAGGGATATCTAATGATTTATCCTTCGTGGACTGATACTGTCTCATATCATTCTCAATCCAGGAACAAATCATAGGGACCTCCTATCATTTATATATCTAGGTGATCTAATCACAAATGATGAGAGTGCAATCTCTTTTGTCACATAGTTAATTTGTACAACAACACCATGATCTGTACAAATAGTGACGCTATGGGTCATAATTGTCCAACAAAAGGTTATAGACAAATCCAAGGAATTGACTATGACGAAACCTTCTCGCCTGTTGCAATGATAAAGTCCATTCGAATTTTACTAGCACTAGCTGCACACTTTGATTATGAGATTTGGCAGATGGATGCCAAAACAGCTTTCCTTAATGGGAACCTCGTAGAGTAAGTCTATATGACACAACCTGAGGGGTTTGCATCCAAGGATGATCATAATAAAGTATGCAAGCTTAAACGATCCATTTATGGACTCAAGCAAGCCTCCAGAAGTTGGAATATACGATTTGATGAGACAATCAAAGAATTTGACTTCATAAAAAATGTAGACGAGCCTTGTGTTTACAGGAAAAGTAGTGGGAGTGCTGTTGTATTTCTTGTATTATATATCGATGACATATTAATCATCGGGAATGATATTCCCATGATGCAAGCCACCAAGAAATGGTTATCTTAGAATTTCTCCATGAAAGATTTGGGAGAAGCAGCCTACATTATCGACATTAAATTCTACCGTATTAGATCTAAGAGGTTGTTAGGACTTTCTCAATCTTCATACATAGATAAAGTTTTGAAAAGGTTCAAAATGGAAGATTCCAAAAGAGGTAATTTACATACTTTTCATGGAATCAAATTATCTAAGGAGCAATGTCCACATACTCCTTCAGATAGAGAGCGTATGAGTAGGATCCATTATGCTTCAGCAATAGGATCGATCATGTACGCCATGCTATGTACAAGACCTGATGTCTCTTATGCTCTTAGCATAACGAGCAGGTATCAGACAAATCCTGGTGAGTAACACTGGGCAGCTGTCAAAACAATCCTCAAGTATCTGAGAATAACTAAGGATATGTTTTTGACATAAGAAAATTGTTCTGAGATGAAAGTCATTGGTTACTATGATGCGAGCTTTCAGACTGATAGGGATGACAACAGATCGCAAACAGGATATCTGCTTACTTTGAATGGCGGTGCTGTCAGTTGGAAAATCTCAAAGTAGTCAACTATAGCGGACTCCACCACTGAAGCCGAGTATATTACAACATCTGAGGCTGCTAAAGAAGCAGTCTGGATAAAGAATTTCATCACGGAGCTGGAAGTGTTTCCCGTGATAAAGAATGGGGTCACGATGTAATGTGACAACACGGGCGCCATTGCTCAATCAAAGGAACCAAGGTCCCACCAGAAATCCAAGCATGTACTCAGGCGATTTCATCTCATCAGGGAGATTGTTGAGAGAAAAGAAGATATTATAGAGAAAATACCAATAGAAGATAATCTTGCAGATTCTCTGACTAAAGGGCTGACTCAAAAAAAGTATGATAGGCACACCCGAGAGTATGGTGTCCATGTTAGACATTATGTCCCATAGCGTCACTGTTTGTAAATGATATTGTATTATTGTACAAAATTAACTATGTGATAATGAAATTTCCTTTTGCCGTTTTGTAATATTATTACTTTGACTTATAAATGGCGAAAGTCCATATGATTAGTACCTGGACTGAGAATGATATGAGACAGTATCAGTCCAAAGGTTTAATCATTAATATCCCTAGTCGTAGTATTATCGAGACTGACATCGATAATGCGGAATAGACTAGTATTGCGCTTGTGCACGTTGTGAGGGCACGACGGCATAGTTCTCATATATTTAAGTATTGGATACTTATGCAAGTGCGATAGGAGGTTGTGTTTTACCGATGGTACGGAAAACAGCTTCGCTCTGGATAGACCCCGCGGAATCCCATTGGTAGTTGTCTGCGTGTCTATGGGAGCCGCATCAGGGTAGGTGTATATGGTCTTAACCTGAGACTTACATCGCTAGTACTTGCGACAATCGGTAAACTTTAGTTTTGATGGTTGGGGACCTTAACCGGTTCTGTGTACACCTCTTCTGGGTTTATCGAGAATCATAGTGTACTGGATGTGATGTCAATGGAAGTATCGCTTCAGACATATGGAGGTGATGATCACGCAGGACACAGAACTAGTACTCTATAAAAGGTTGCAACCGTCGGGACAATATGACAAGGTCAGGATTGTCCGATTTAAAGAGACTAGTTGCTTGATGTCCGATATATGTTTCGTACGGGGCAGACACATCTCCAGCCCCAGGCCTAGCATGTGATCATCCGAGACTACGATCGATGTACGGAATACTACGGTATACTACGCCTGATACAGATCTTATATTCCTATAAGAATATTTCTGGAGAATTGGGTAGGCATGGCGCTTTGCTAGAAGCCAACCTTGTCTTGTAAATCGGTAAAGACGTAGTACGAGGTACGTACGTGTTCGGATTATCCGACGACCGTATTTACTGCCAAAATATCCGGAGATCTCTTGGGTCGCTTCCTGAAGATTCACCTATGATATTTGATTCGGACTTAATTAATCTTGGATTAATTGCGGAGAAACTTTATCTTGGATAAAGTGCCTAATTTAGAGAGAGAACGATTAATTTGGAATTAATCGATAAATTATTATATTCGATATAATAATCGAAATTCGATTTCGACGCGAAATTAAAATTAGATTTTAATTCGGGCATACGAGTTAATTTAGAATTAATTCGTAAGCGACGTAAATAATAATTTCGCTAGGAGCGATTATTTATTTAAATCCGATTTAATTAACGTCGCGACGCTAGCTCGGTATTTCGGAAATATCGAACCCGAACGCGTGAGTGGACGTGGGCCCACTTTCATTGGGAAACGTGTGGGGCCCACATGACACTTGTCATTATATGCATTATTTTATTGATAAGGCATTGCATGTTAATAGTGTACAAAACACTCTAAGGCATTGCATGGTGATAGTGTGCATTACACTCAAAGGCTTTGCATGGAGTTTGAGTGTTTGACACTCTAAGCCATTGCATGGTTTATGTCATAGATTTATTATTAATTTAATAAATTATAACATAAATATAAATTGATTTTTGGTAAAACAAAGATTAATTAATTCAAGACTTTACACAAAATCTCTCTTCTCTCTCAAATTGCCGAGAACTCCATTGACAAGGGCAAGGAAGATTTGATCTTCTATTTCTCCATTTTTGCTAGCACAAGCAAGGGATCAAAAGAGGTGATAGGGAAACCATCAAAGAGCTTGGAATACAAAAGCTTGGAGCTTCAAGTCTTCTTCCTCCTCTTGGCCGAATCTTCCACAACTTGGAGCTTCTACCATTTGATCATCTTCTTCATCACAAGCATTGTAAGTATGATTCCGCCATACTTCATGTTTATATATATATTCTTTATAGTATTTCACATGCTTAATCTTTGTTTGGGACATATTATAGAAACCAACAATGGTATCATTGAGCTAGGTTTAAGCATGAAATACTTTAGGTTAAAATTTGGGTAAAATTGATTGAAGCATGTTCTTGTGAAATTTGATGAATGAGTATGCTTATATGTATGTTAAATGACATTATATGAATCAATTTTATGAAAAATGCATTGGATGATTTTTCCCCAATATTTTCAACCTTGGCCGAATGGGTGTGATAATTGATTGAAGCATGTTCTTGTGAAATTTGATGAATAAGTATGCTTGCATGTATATAGAATGATATTACATGGAATCAATTTTATGAAAAATGCATTGGATGATTTTTCCCCAATATCTTCACCTTGGCCGAATGGCATGATGAAATTGATATAAGCATGTTCTTATGAAATTTGATTAATAAGTATGCTTGCATGTGTATAACATGATGTTATATGGAATCAATTTCATGAAAAATGCATTGGATGATTTTTCCCCAAATCCATGCCTTGGCCGAATGTGTTGCTACTTGGAGTGGATTGGATTTTTGTGTTTAGATCATTGGATGACTTAGAACGTGTACGGAACGTTGATTAGTAATTCAATCGGATTGAAAAACAAATCGACACAAAAAACTCACCTTGGCCGAATGTACAAAGACATGTAAAGGAGTTGATTTTTTGTTAAAATTAATGTTGGACATTTATTTTGAACAATACATGATTAATAATTAAATGGGTATTTTTTTTGAAATATTTGGTTTAATATATTATCTTGGTATTACACTTTAATACATGGACTTTAATGTTTGGAATATTAAAATTTAATTAATGGGCTTAATTGGTGAATTGGGCTTTTAATATTGTATTTGGGCATAATGGGCTTGGTTGGACCAAGTAGATTTGGGCCAAATGGATTGGATCCAATTTGGGCCTAAATCACTCCATTAAGTCCAAATATAATATAATGGGCTTTAATAATTTAATTGGGCCTTATGGGCTTGAAATTGGTTTTATGGCACTTAAGGGTGATTCCTTATTTGGGCTTGGTAATTGGGTATGACCCACATTGACCAAAGCCAAGCCTTAATAAATCATTGAAAGCCCATTTGACTTGAATTAAATTAAACATTGGATGTTAGTTGGGCTTTGAGACCCAATAGAATTGGATTTAGAATCTAAGTCTTTAAAGCACATTAAAAGTGTAAACATTTAATTTGGAATTAAATAATTGAATTAGTATTGAATACGAATTAAATCAGATTTAATAAGTAGTTCGATATAATTCGCGAATTCGTACCTTGTGTACTTATTCTCAATCGAGTTGGACTCGCGCAAAATCAAACCGTTGTTTGAACATTGGATGATCACTTAAACAAAGACTAATTAATTGGATTAGATTGGTGTAAAAGCATGTCTTGTTTGAATATATATGTATGTGATGAATGAATAGTGTATATCGGATGGATATTAGAAGGGAAAGGGTAATTTTAGAAATTATTGTAAATTTGGAATTTTATAATTGGACCTGCGTGTCCAGCCTTATCTCTTTATCTCTTTGTATTCTCTTCTCACCTAATTCCCCTCAATGTAAATGAGGTTTCTCTTATTGTATTTGATGAGTGGTATTTATATCACTATTTCCCACTCATTTAACTTAATATTTTGTATAGTTTCTTGAGTTTTATGAACGTTTTGATGTGTTTTATTGTTATTTTGCAGATAATTAAAGTTTGGACAGCACTGGAGGCAATTTGGGGCAAAACCGGACAAAAATGAGTCAACAGGGATATTTTCGTCTCTTTCGCGTCGCGCCGCTCATACCTTCCGCGCCGCGACGCCCAGCGTGTGCCGGTTCTGCTAAAATGCGCCATGGTCAACGGGTCAACAATTTGAAAAGTTTGACTTTACTAAAATGCGCCGTGCCACGTGTCACCATCACATCCGATCTGCTAACGTGCACCGTGCCACGTGTCAACATCATATGCTGCCGACACTCTGACATGACACGTGTCGCCTCGTCATCAGCCACATCATCGGTCAACAAGTCAACCATGCCACGTGTCATGGCACGTCATCAGACACGTCAGCAAGTCAACCGAGTCAACTTGCCACGTCAGCCTCCGCCAATCAGAGCATGACACGTGTCGCCACGTGTCGCAATCCCATTGTGCCGACAAGTCAACAGTCAGCCGCCGCTCGCCACGTCAGCGCCACGTCATCAATGACGTCATCACAATCATTGAGTCTTAGCCGCCTTGACACGTGTCGCGTGAATAGTCAGCCGCCATGCTACGTGTCGTCTCCTCAGCGTGCCACGTCGACAAATCCAGCGTCGCGACGCTGAGATCCTTGGCGTCGCGACGCTGGAACAGTAACAAACAGTAAATTATTTTTCCTATAAATTCAGCGCGAATTTTCATAATTGAATACACCTTTCTCTCTCTTGATTTCTCTCTCTAGAGAGAGTTTCTCTCTCTAGAATTTTTATTTTTTTTAGTTTTTTAATTTTTAGTTTTGTAATTTATTTTAATTACGTTTTGTAATAGTAATTTAATTTTTACTTTTACTTTTTACAGTTTTTTTACTATTCACCATGTTGAAGTAACTTTTTCAGCTAGGGTGAAAGGTAATTCTTTTACTGTTACTATTTAGATTAATCTCCCTTAAAAATAATATATTCACTATTTAAAATATTGACTTAATAAGGAATACCGCTATATTGGTCGGTTGGTAATGTAATTTTAATCTGTTTTAAACCTGACTAATCAAGGATACCGCCAGACTGGTCGGTTGGTAAATTTATTTTTGGTTCCGCCTTAATGGCTGGTTGGACTTAATTTGACTTAATCAGGATACCGCCAGACTGGTCGGTTGGTAAATTTAACACAATTTTATATTATTTTATGGGAGATATCTAAATTAGTAGTAGTAAAAGTAATTCCTTTTACCTTAGCATTTTATTTTATTGTAATTACTTTTCAGCATTTTACCTTATGTCATTTTATTTTATGTATTTTATTTTTATAGTCCTAGTTATGTGTTAGTTAATTAGGGTTGTGATGACTTTTAATATCACCGGTTTATAAGGGATTATTTTATAGTTGGGTAATTTAAAGGTTTATTTATTAAGTCTTAAGCTTAATGCTTCTTGTTGTCTGATCACCAATAAGATTGATATGGTAAATCTAAAATGAACTAGACATAGGGATTTTAGGTTTCAGCCTTAGATTTAATAGCCCACGATCTTCCTTGAGGATAGATAACCCTTTAATAGATTTCCTTACAGGATAGGAATATACCTGTCGGGCGGGGGTAGCCATAATTGGAACTTAGACTTAATGAATCCAGGTAATGTGGTTGACATAGGAATATGGTTTAATTGGGTTATACTGGGTATTTGTAATTGACCATCGGAAGAGGCTTTTACATAATTTAGTGTTCCAGGTTAGTAAACTGATTTATTACACAACATAAAATAATCACTTCATCTTTTAAATGATATTAAAAGAAATCACAACCTTAGATTTTTATTTTCCTTAGTATTTTCTTTTATCTTTTTATTATTTATTTTGTAAAATCTTCAATCAACCAAATCAATCAAGCAATCATTCCCATTCTCCTTTAATTAGATATTTGTAATTAAATAGATTCAACAATTAATAACAACAGTAGGAATTAAGTCCTCGTGGGATCGATATTTTTATACTACTTGAACGATACGTGCGCTTGCGTTATACGTGTGTGTTTACGCCGGTCAAGTTTTTGGCGCCGTTGCCGGGGATTATATTTCTTGAGTTATTAATTTTGAAGCTATCTAATTTACTTGTATCTAATTTTCTTTATTTTTATCTGTAAATTTTTATTTCTTCCTTTTGATTTCAGGTGACTTAAAATGGAACATTACTGGGAGATTGAAAGATTACGTGCCTTACAAGAAGATACACCCCAAATCTGGGAACAACAGTCCGGTTTTCTGAGGCCTGTTGTCGAGCCCAATGATTATCACTGGATGCCAGAACCAAGTTATACTACATTTGCTCAACAGAACTCAATGTGGATATGTGACATATGTAATGGTGACCACCCAAGCGATTATTGCGAAAACAACTACCATTCAGGGTGGCAAAACTATCAAGATCCTTCATGGTACGACGAACCATCACATTTCACAGAATCACATTTTCCATCTTATCCACCATCTTCCTTCGATCCTTATCAACAACCAGAACCATTAGAGGAAGATCAATTGATTCACATGTTCAAAGAACAGACAGCTCAATTTGATGCACAAGTTCAGAGTAACACAGAATCCATACAGAGAATGACAGATCAGATCAGACAATTAACAGAAAACCAGAACTATATACCTCAAGAACCATTCTCAGATGACACTGATGAAGCCTTCGAGTACCAATCATTTCAGAATGACATTTCAACAGACGAAGAGGCTGAGCAGTATCAACAATCAGAGGTATCAGTTCAGGAACTTGAACCGGCAAAGTCTCGATTTGATTTCTATTATTCAGATTCTGACGAGGATGAAACTGAAATATTTGTACCAACTGCATCAAAAATTGAGGATGGAATTCTGTATCCTCAAAACGAAGATCTTGGAGATTCCATTTCACAAATGTTTGAAGAAGATCAACTTGAGCCATCCAATCCAGTCATATCAGAGGATGAAAACCTAAAATCTAACATTTCTTTTCATTCTCAGGTTGACAATTTTGAAACATGTATTTCACAGATGACAGATGAAGAACTGAATATGGAAATTTTAAAATACATTTGTGAAGAAAAGGTGGAGCAAGAAGCAGAGAAAATAGAGGAGCAACTGTCAGAACTTAATAAAGATCCAGAGCATTCAGGAAAAACATCGCTGTATTGGGGAGTACAAATCAAAGATATCACCCAGAAGCTTGACAGAATGGAATTTCCATTCCAAGTCAAACACCATACGAGACCTCCTGATTTTCTTTCTTTCTTTTCAGGTACTATTGGAGCAACAAAGATTAAAAAGGTGGCACGAGCACTGAATGAGACAAAACTATTTTTGCCACTTTACCGTTGGAAGAGACCATTCAAAAGCAACGCTCACGGGATTGTCTTTGATCGGACATCCAAAACGACATTGAAACCTCCTTAACAGATAAATTTCAGTCACGTCTGGCTGAAGACGAAAAATTTAGCGCTAGCAGGGAGGCAACCCATGCAATTTGTTGTAATTTTTTTTCATATTTTGTGTGAACTTTTTAATTTTGTGTGTGAGTTTTGCAGGAAAAATTAAAATGGAATTTATCAGGACAAAGCAAGCCAGTACAAGCGGGATTTTCAAAATAAAAATTTGACAAAATCACGAAAATACAATGTCAATCCAGGAGACGCCGCGTAGTAAAAAGACACTTTTTGGGACGCGTCCCTATGGATTTATCTGTCGCAAGACATGGTTTTGCCAAAAAAAAAAAAAAAAAAAAAAAAAAAAAAAAAAATCCCGAGTCAGAACCCTAACCCTAAAAGACCGAGTGTCGCGACGCTAGGCAATTTTTGGCGTCGCGACGCTGACAAAAAAACAGAACATAAACAGAGGCGCCGCAGATCTCATTTTCACTCCTTCTTCTTCCTCAAACACCACGAAACCAGAAACCTTCACCAAGCCTTCTCCAGCCAACACAACCGAGAGCCACCACCCACCAGCCGCACCTACAACCACCACCACCTCCAACCGTGAGCAAGCTGAAACCACTCAGATCTCACCATTTTCTCCCAAATCACCACCACCACCGAAACCGCAAGAATCTTCACCAACCAAGATCCAGCCACCAAAAGCCGAGATCCACCAGCCGCATCGAAAACCACCGCAAGCCACTACCTTCTTCACCGTGACCGAGTCTTCGCCAGCCGAGATCCACACCGCAAGCCAACCCACCGAGATCTACCAGAAACCAGAAACCCACCATGGCCGAGCCTATCACCAAGATTCACCTCGCCCAAACCGCAACCACTCACCAAACAAGTAACCCGTAACCGAGCCCTTCCTTCGCCGAGTCAAAACCGAACCAGAAGCCATCAACTCAGCCACGAACCTACCACTGCCAACCACAGCAACCAAAACCGAGCCTCAACAAATCAAACCCAAGTTCAAACCGATCCGTATCCTTCACTGCCAAAATCAAAATTACGGTAATGATTTGATAAAAAAATTGATTTGGTAATTGGGTAAATTGAAAAATTGAATTGTGAATTGGTTGACTGTGGATTGGATTACGAAGTGTTGGATGATTGAATTTGATTCGTAGAATTGGGGGCGAAGAAATTGAGTTTGATATTTGGAGTTTGTTTGTGGCATTTGATAGATTTAGGTTGTGATGGATAATCAAAAATTCAGGGGAGACTCTGTCGAATTTTTCTGAAAAATACCAAAGTTGGGATTTGATTGATAATAATTTCTTAAGATATTTTTTGGGGAAATTTTGAGATTTTAGAAGTGATTCTGCCAAAAAAAAATTTTTAATGAAAAATGGTCAAATAGCAATTATGGTAAGAACCGTAATTTGGGCATAAATCTTAAAAGGTAATTTTTCCTGTAAAATTTCAGCTGATCAGGTATTACCTTCTAACTCTTCTTCTACTGTTTAAGACATTGGGGACAATGTCTCATTTAGGTTTGGGGGAGGGATTTAGTTGATTAATACCTTGTTTTTAGTTTGTATGTTATTTTTATTTTTAGTCCAAAATTTTTCGAAAAATACAAAAAAAATTGAAAAATTTTCAAAAATTATAAAAATATTTTGCATTTTTGTGTTCTTATTTTGACTAAAAAGATGGAATTGGTAAAAGATAGCCGAGTAAGGAATTTCCGCTCCTGAGACGTATCTAAAACCTATTTCGAAATAAGTTAATTTTTGTTTATTTAATTTTGAATTATTTAATTTGTGAATTCTCCTTAACACTGACTAAAATGAATCTTCTTATGTTCAGTTGACAGGTATTATGAACTTACATGGAAACATACAGTCATGAGCTAAAATTGAAAAGTTTGTAATATTCCGTGCTATAGTTTAATTGGAGGAAGCATCTCTAAATAGTGATGGAGAGTAAAAAAAAAAAAAAAAAAAAAAAAAAAAAAAAAAAAAAAAAAAACGTCCGAGATCCGAGTTATTAAGTCTGTAAGGGTATTTTAATACCTAGTGCCCTAAAACCAACTGGTTTGGGAGTCATTGGCCCAAAGCTCGCTACATGGATCGAAGATGCTGCAAAAATATATATATATCTGAAGTCTGAGTAATTAAGTTCGTAGGGGTGTCTTAACACCTGGTGCCCTAAAGCCAACTGGTTTGGGAGCTACCGACCCAAAGCTCGCTACATAGACGGAAGGTTGTATATAAATAAAAAATAGAGAAAAAATCAAAGAAAAAAACAGAAAAATCAGAAAAATTATTCCATTGCTACAAAAAAAAAAAAGGTGTGAAATCTGATAGAACTTTAGGACAAAAATATTACTCTCTTATCAACTGCACTTATGACTGTTGTGGGCAAAAATGAGTTGATTAATATTTTGTTGGCTGTGTATATGGAGAATGGTAAAAATAATCGGAGAATTTACTTATTCGGTAATTTAGAAAGAAACAAAACAACTAGTAACTTGGAGTAGATTTTTCACCTGATTAGTCTTTCTTTCTTTATTCTCTTTTCGCTTGTCTTTTTTTTTTTTTTTGCTTTTGTGTGCATTAGTTTTAATACCTTTTTACTTTTGTAAAATGTTTGTGGGTATCATTGCTGTAAGCCCTCACGAGACTACACTCGTCCACTAGGGACACCTAGGGGTTTAAAGGCTTGTTGCATATGCTAAATGTAACCGTGATCCCTACGAAAGTGGCTTAGTTAAAATTTTATTATGTTATTTTATTTTGTATTTTGCTCGAGAGGACTAGCAAAATGTTAGGTTTGGGGGTGTGTGATGAGTGGTATTTATATCACTATTTCCCACTCATTTAACTTAATATTTTGTATAGTTTCTTGAGTTTTATGAACGTTTTGATGTGTTTTATTGTTATTTTGCAGATAATTAAAGTTTGGACAGCACTGGAGGCAATTTGGGGCAAAACCGGACAAAAATGAGTCAACAGGGATATTTTCGTCTCTTTCGCGTCGCGCCGCTCATACCTTCCGCGCCGCGACGCCCAGCGTGTGCCGGTTCTGCTAAAATGCGCCATGGTCAACGGGTCAACAATTTGAAAAGTTTGACTTTACTAAAATGCGCCGTGCCACGTGTCACCATCACATCCGATCTGCTAACGTGCACCGTGCCACGTGTCAACATCATATGCTGCCGACACTCTGACATGACACGTGTCGCCTCGTCATCAGCCACATCATCGGTCAACAAGTCAACCATGCCACGTGTCATGGCACGTCATCAGACACGTCAGCAAGTCAACCGAGTCAACTTGCCACGTCAGCCTCCGCCAATCAGAGCATGACACGTGTCGCCACGTGTCGCAATCCCATTGTGCCGACAAGTCAACAGTCAGCCGCCTCGCCACGTCAGCGCCACGTCATCAATGACGTCATCACAATCATTGAGTCTTAGCCGCCTTGACACGTGTCGCGTGAATAGTCAGCCGCCATGCTACGTGTCGTCTCCTCAGCGTGCCACGTCGACAAATCCAGCGTCGCGACGCTGAGATCCTTGGCGTCGCGACGCTGGAACAGTAACAAACAGTAAATTATTTTTCCTATAAATCAGCGCGAATTTTCATAATTGAATACACCTTTCTCTCTCTTGATTTCTCTCTCTAGAGAGAGTTTCTCTCTCTAGAATTTTTATTTTTTTAGTTTTTTAATTTTTAGTTTTGTAATTTATTTTAATTACGTTTTGTAATAGTAATTTATTTTTACTTTTTACTTTTTACAGTTTTTACTATTCACCATGTTGAAGTAACTTTTTCAGCTAGGGTGAAAGGTAATTCTTTTACTGTTACTATTTAGATTAATCTCCCTTAAAAATAATATATTCACTATTTAAAATATTGACTTAATAAGGAATACCGCTATATTGGTCGGTTGGTAATGTAATTTTTTTCTGTTTTAAACCTGACTAATCAAGGATACCGCCAGACTGGTCGGTTGGTAAATTTATTTTTGGTTCCGCCTTAATGGCTGGTTGGACTTAATTTGACTTAATCAGGATACCGCCAGACTGGTCGGTTGGTAAATTTAACACAAGTTTATATATTATTTTATGGGAGATATCTAAATTAGTAGTAGTAAAAGTAATTCCTTTTACCTTAGCATTTTATTTTATTGTAATTTACTTTTCAGCATTTTACCTTATGTCATTTTTTTTATGTATTTTATTTTTATAGTCCTAGTTATGTGTTAGTTAATTAGGTTGTGATGACTTTTAATATCACCGGTTTAAAGGGTTATTTTATAGTTGGGTAATTTAAAGGTTTATTTATTAAGTCTTAAGCTTAATGCTTCTTGTTGTCTGATCACCAATAAGATTGATATGGTAAATCTAAAATGAACTAGACATAGGGATTTTAGGTTTCAGCCTTAGATTTAATAGCCCACGATCTTCCTTGAGGATAGATAACCCTTTAATAGATTTCCTTACAGGATAGGAATATACCTGTCGGGCGGGGGGGTAGCCATAATTGGAACTTAGACTTAATGAATCCAGGTAATGTGGTTGACATAGGAATATGGTTTAATTGGGTTATACTGGGTATTTGTAATTGACCATCGGAAGAGGCTTTTACATAATTTAGTGTTCCAGGTTAGTAAACTGATTTATTACACAAACATAAAATAATCACTTCATCTTTTAAATGATATTAAAAGAAATCACAACCTTAGATTTTTATTTTCCTTAGTATTTTCTTTTATCTTTTTATTTATTTATTTTGTAAAATCTTCAATCAACCAAATCAATCAAGCAATCATTCCCATTCTCCCTTTAATTAGATATTTGTAATTAAATAGATTCAACAATTAATAACAACAGTAGGAATTAAGTCCTCGTGGGATCGATATTTTTATACTACTTGAACGATACGTGCGCTTGCGTTATACGTGTGTGTTTACGCCGGTCAGTATTATGTATTGGGTAGAAGTAGAATAGTGCTAACGGGGAGAGGAAAGGGAGTGAATTTGTTCTATGCTAACAAGTTTTGTTATATATCCATCCGCATATCACTATTACTTACTTTACGCGCTTTATGATGTTTTAGAAGCATGCTTAAGGGTGTATGATGATGAGACCTAACAAAGATAAATTAATTGGTTGCCAATTACCCTCAAACAATATTAAGCGATTTTCCTTCCGTTGATGATTCTTTCTCAAGATCCGAAATTGGCATTGGTTTGTTGGCCAAAGTCAAGACCTTTGTCAATTGAGGATGTGTTTGAATCATGAGAGTTTTGTTCCACATCGGTGTCCTGTCCAAGTTGTGATTTGTTGGCCAAAGTCAAGATCACTTCTTGTCCATCGACATTGATTACGAAATTTTCCTTGTCAATGGGTCCCGCTTAACTGGAATCATTAGGTTTGTTGTGCCAAAGCCAAGGCTTAGTTGATTCAGAGGAAATGGTTAGGAAAATGTATTAGATACATTGACATATGTATTAGATATATATGTTTCGGACTTGGATGTCCACCTACGGATCTAGGAATTGGATGGGATCCAATTGATCTTCGAGATCTACTAGTTAAACATCATACAACTTGTTGGCCAAAGTCAAGGTTGTGTGTTATTTAACGGGATCCTAGCCCACTAGGGAATTAGATTTCCCGAGTTGTCTACAGAGGGTTAGAAACTTGAAGAAAATAGTGGGAGGCTATTATTGAATTTGCAATTTCATTCAGATATTTAGCCTTACGCGTCTTTCAAAATTATTTCGTCAATATTTTAAATAATTAGTTGGACTAATATATTGTTATTTTTATATGTAACAGTTTGACTGTACCCATAACATCGTTGACTTTATAGTTGGACTATAGTTGTCAAGATGACTGGCAAAGGTAATATCCGCGACATAATCATGGGCGATAATGTCTTCAAATGGACAAACTTTGCCGACTGGGAAATGAACCTCAAGATAGTGCTTGGGGCTGAGAGGATACTGTATACTATTCAGAGACCTCTCCCGCCTAAACCCACTGAGCCACTGGAGCTAGAGTTATGGAAAACTCATAGTGATGATTGTGACCAAGCTCAGTCAGTTATGCTAGCTGCAATGACTCAGCATTTCAGACGCCAGAATAGGGACTTGGATCCCTATAACATGATGGCAAGATTGCGTGATCTTCACCGCACCAATAAGCGGATGAAGAGGTACGAGCTAGTAAGGAAACTCTTCCGCTCCCGGATGACAGACGGCGCATCAGTTGAAGCCCACGGGGCTCAAATGATTGCCGATATTGATGAGTTGGCCAATATGGGAATAGTCTTGGAGGCTGATCTGACTATAGATATGATCTTGCAGTCACTTCCTGATACTTGGAAACAAATCATAGTCAACTACAAGTTGATGGATACTGACGACACTCTTGGAGAGTTGTTGTCTGTGCTGAAGGAGTCCGAAAGGGAACTCCTAAAGGGGAGCAAGCGCGAGGCGCATTTTGCATTGACCTCTCATGCGCCAAAGGGTGGCCCCAAGGCAATTGGAGGTGCAAGGAAGAAGAAGTTCAAGAAGAAGGGTAAAGGCAAGTTGACAGTGGCTTCTAGGAAGCCAAAGGACAAATCTCGCGACATCTGCCTCAACTGCGGCAAGAGGGGTCACTGGAAACGTGACTGCCGAATGAGCATTGTGCAGAGGGAGGATATCAAGGCTGGCAAGGCCATTGCCTCTGGTATGTTTGTTATTGAGATAAATATGAATACTTCTAGTTTTAAAAATTGGATTTTTGATTCTGGTTGTGGTGCTCATATTTGTACTGATGTGCAGGATCTGCATGATAGCAGGGTGCTGGCATCAGGGGAGATGGATAACGGGTCGGAAACGGAACACCAGTTGCTGTTTTGGCCGTAGGGACTTTTGTTTTAGTACTGCCCTCAGGGCATGAACTTAAACTTTTGAACTGTTATTTTGTGCCTAGTTTAACTAGGAATATTATATCTGTATCCTTGTTAACCCAGCAGGGTTACACTTTTGTATTCAGGAACACAGGGTGTTATTTATATAAAAATGATACAGAAATTTGCACAGCTGTTGCAAATAACGGTCTTTATATTTTGAATATAAATGAATCTCCTAAAATGACAAACAAAAGGCTCAAAAGGAGTAATCTAAAAGATGAAGCTTATATGTGGCATTGTCGTCTAGGACACATCAACAAGACTCGCATATCCACACTTTCAAAGAGTGGGTACTTGGACGAATTTGATCCCAATTCATATGACGTCTGCGAATCTTGTCTTTTAGGCAAATGCCTAAATCACCTTTTAGCGGTAAAGGTGAACGTGCCACAGAACTGTTAGCTCTCGTTCATACTGATGTATGCGGGCCCATGTCTAGCCAGGCTAGAGGTGGATTTCACTACTTCGTAACCTTTACAGATGATGCATCTCGTTACGGTTATGTGTATCTTATGAGACACAAGTCGGAAACTTTTGAGAAATTCAAAGAGTTTCGACACGAAGTGGAGAAACAAACAGGGATGAGTATCAAGACATTACGGTCAGACCGTGGTGGCGAATACTTAAGTTATGAGTTTCAAGATTACTTGAAAGAATATGGTATTCTTTCACAGTGGACTCCTCCTGGAACACCACAATTAAACGGTGTGTCCGAACGGAGAAACCGCACCTTGTTGGACATGGTGAGGTCAATGATGAGTCGCACTGAGCTACCAATATCCTTCTGGGGATACGCATTAAACAGTGTACTTATTTTGAATAATGAAAGGTACCGTCGAAGTCTGTTGAACAGACTCCATATGAGATATGGACAGGAAGGAAACCAGGTTTCTCTTTCCTGAAGATTTGGGGATGCTGGGCATATGTTAAACGTTTGGAAGGCACCAAACTTGAACCCAAATCTGATAAATGCCTTTTCGTTGGATATCCTAGGGAAACCAAAGGATATTACTTCTATACCCACAAGAGAACAAAGTATTTGTTGCTCTACAAGCGGTTTTCCTTGAGAAGGAATTCCTAAATGCAGTGGTAAGTGGGAGGAAAGTAGAACTCGATGAAGATCGTAGTGATACTGTTCCTGGCAATGAATCAACGACGGAACAAGAACAGACCATCCGGGATGAGTCTGTACCACAAACTTCACATACACAAGGACCGCGTAGGTCGGAGAGAGTCAGAACAGTACCTGAGAGGTATGGGTTCCTGATCTCACCTCATATAGATATTAATCTTATTGAGGATAATGAGCCGGCTACGTATGAGGAAGCGATACAAAATATCGATTCCGCTTTATGGCAAGAAGCCATGAAGTCCGAGATGGATTCCATGTACGCCAACCAAGTTTGGACACTGGTTGATGCACCAGAAGGCGTAAAGCCTATTGGATGCAGATGGATCTTCAAGAAGAAGACCGACATGGATGGCAACGTACAAACGTACAAGGCTAGGCTTGTAGCGAAGGGGTATCGTCAACAATATGGTATTGATTATGACGAAACCTTCTCACCCGTTGCCATGATTAAATCCATTCGGATAATGCTTGCAATAGCTGCATATTTCGACTTCGAGATATGGCAAATGGACGTAAAAACCGCTTTCCTTAACGGAAACCTTTTGGAGGATGTTTATATGCAACAGCCTGACGGTTTTATCGTACCTAGACTTGCAAACAAGGTTTGCAAGTTAAATCGATCCATTTATGGATTGAAGCAAGCATCACGGTCATGGAATCAGCGTTTTGATGAGATCATAAAGGAATATGATTTCGTGCAAAACGCAGATGACCCTTGTGTATACAAGAAGGTTAGTGGGAGAGCACTTACTTTTATTGTCCTTTATGTCGACGACGTATTGCTTATAGGCAATGACATTCCCATGCTAACGTCGGTGAAAGCTTGGCTTTCATTAAAATTCTCCATGAAAGATCTGGGAGAAGCAGCCTTTATTCTTGGAATAAAGATCTACAGGGATAGATCTAGAAAGCTGCTTGGACTCTCCCAGAGTACATACATTGATAAAGTGTTGAAGAGATTCAACATGGAACAATCCAGAGGGGATTGGTTCCAATGGTACGTGGTACCTCTCTGTCTAAGGACATGTGTCCTAAGACTCAGGAAGAGAGAGACCACATGAGTCGGATACCGTTCGCCTCGGCAGTCGGATCGATCATGTATGCCATGATATGTACACGACCTGATGTCTCATATGCTTTGAGCATGTGCAGTCGCTATCAGGCCGATCCAGGTGAAGGTCACTGGATAGCAGTTAAGAATATCCTTAAGTATCTTAAACGAACTAAGGATGCTTTCTTAATTATGGAGGTGGAGAACTTGCGGTATCTGGGTATACCGATGCAAGTTTCCAAACCGACAAGGATGACTACAAGTCGCAATCCGGGTACATTTTTTGCTTGAATAACGGAGCAGTGAGCTGGAAATCTTCCAAGCAAGATACTGTTGCCGATTCAACAACAGAAGCGGAGTACATCGCTGCATCTGAAGCAGCAAAGGAGGCAGTTTGGATCCGAAAGTTCCTAATCGGATTAGGAGTAGTTCCGTTAGCTGAGCCCGTTCCATTGTATTGTGACAATAACGGGGCTATAGCACAGGCTAAGGAACCAAGGTCTCATCAACGGTCCAAGCATGTTCTTCGACGTTATCATCTGATTCGGGAGATTATACATCGTGGCGATGTAAAAGTCGAGAAGGTCACATCAGATGACAACATTGCAGATCCGCTGACGAAAGCTGTTCTACAGCAAGTTTTTGAACGACACATACATAGTTCGGGTATTAGATGCTTGAGTGACTGGCTATAGGCCAAGTGGGAGATTGTTAGACATTATGTCCCATAGCGTCACTGTTTGTAAATGATATTGTATTATTGTACAAAATTAACTATGTGATAATGAAATTGCCTTTTGCCGTTTTGTAATATTATTACTTTGATTTATAAATGGCGAAAGTCCATATGATTAGTACCTGGACTGAGAATGATATGAGACAGTATCAGTCCCAAAGGTTTAATCATTAAATATCCCTAGTCGTAGTATTATCGAGACTGGACATCGATAATGCGGAATAGACTAGTATTGCGCTTGTGCACGTTGTGAGGGCACGACGGCATAGTTCTCATATATTTAAGTATTGGATACTTATGCAAGTGCGATAGGAGGTTGTGTTTTACCGATGGTACGGAAAACAGCTTCGCTCTGGATAGACCCCGCGGAATCCCATTGGTAGTATGTCTGCGTGTCTATGGGAGGCCGCATCAGGGTAGGTATATGGTCTTAACCTGAGACTTACATCGCTAGTACTTGCGACAATCGGTAAACTTTAGTTTTGGTGGTTGGGGACCTTAACCGGTTCTGTGTACACCTCTTCTGGGTTTATCGAGAATCGTAGTGTACTGGATGTGATGTCAAGATGGAAGTATCGCTTCAGACATATGGAGGTGATGATCACGCAGGACACAGAACTAGTACTCTATAAAAGGTTGCAACCGTCGGGACAATATGACAAGGTCAGGATTGTCCGATTTAAAGAGACTAGTTGCTTGATGTCCGATATATGTTTCGTACGGGGCAGACACATCTCCAGCCCCAGGCCTAGCATGTGATCATCCGATACTGGATCGATGTACGGAATACTACGGTATACTACGCCTGATACAGATCTTATATTCCTATAAGAATATTTCTGGAGAATTGGGTAGGCATGGCGCTTTGCTAGAAGCCAACCTTGTCTTGTAAATCGGTAAAGACGTAGTACGAGGTACGTACGTGTTCGGATTATCCGACGACCGTATTTACTGCCAAAATATCCGGAGATCTCTTGGGTCGCTTCCTGAAGATTCACCTATGATATTTGATTCGGACTTAATTAATCTTGGATTAATTGCGGAGAAACTTTATCTTGGATAAAGTGCCTAATTTAGAGAGAGAACGATTAATTTGGAATTAATCGATAAAATTATTATATTCGATATAATAATCGAAATTCGATTTCGACGCGAAATTAAAATTAGATTTTAATTCGGGCATACGAGTTAATTTAGAATTAATTCGTAAGCGACGTAAATAATAATTTCGCTAGGAGCGATTATTTATTTAAATCCGATTTAATTAACGTCGCGACGCTAGCTCGGTATTTCGGAAATATCGAACCCGAACGCGTGAGTGGACGTGGGCCCACTTTCATTGGAAACGTGTGGGGCCCACATGACACTTGTCATTATATGCATTATTTTATGATAAGGCATTGCATGTTAATAGTGTACAAAACACTCTAAGGCATTGCATGGTGATAGTGTGCATTACACTCAAAGGCTTTGCATGAGTTTGAGTGTTTGACACTCTAAGCCATTGCATGGTTTATGTCATAGATTTATTATTAATTTAATAAATTATAACATAAATATAAATTGATTTTTGGTAAAACAAAGATTAATTAATCAAGACTTTACACAAAATCTCTCTTCTCTCTCAAATTGCCGAGAACTCCATTGACAAGGGCAAGGAAGATTTGATCTTCTATTCTCCATTTTGCTAGCACAAGCAAGGATCAAAAGAGGTGATAGGGAAACCATCAAAGAGCTTGGAATACAAAAGCTTGGAGCTTCAAGTCTTCTTCCTCCTCTTGGCCGAATCTTCCAAAACTTGGAGCTTCTACCATTTGATCATCTTCTTCATCACAAGGCATTGTAAGTATGATTCCGCCATACTTCATGTTTATATATATATTCTTTATAGTATTTCACATGCTTAATCTTTGTTTGGGACATATTATAGAAACCAACAGTCCAGATTCATACAAGTTGGCTATAGTGCAAGTGTGAGATTGTTAGAGATATACTCTATACCCAACTTATGGAAGGGCTATATGTACATGTATTTGTAATATTTTCATTAATTAATAAAATGGCAATACTTATTATACGTGTCTTACATAACTTATATGAATCATTAACACTATAATAAATCCATTGGAGGAATAAGACGATGACTTCCACGCCTTATGAGAATCATTACTCTTAAATGTTCCTAGTCATAGTTTTGTGAATAATCTGGGCGTTCACAAAGCGGAGAGACTAGCCTAATGATATGATCCGCCCTTAAGTGGCGTAGCCGACCTCATAGGCTACTAGTGGAGATCCGTCCACTTGGTGTATCATATGGATGCATGAGTTGCACGTGTCCATCGAACTGACCGCCGAAAGTTTGCATATGGAGTGTTTATCCCATGTGTCTGTGAGAACTTTCATGTATCGATTATATGACTAGTCCTTAGACTTGAGGTCTTTACAATTTTATGTGTGGATCAAATAACTTTGACATTCTCCTTCCTTGGTTCAAAATATCCAGTCATAAGGGTATGATTTGGTCATTTGTTGAAACACATGAAGTTTGTAAAGATACAACGGAGAATCGCCACTCTCTCGGATAATATTTTTTTATAAGAGTAGTATCCCAGTTCGCGGGTTGATATGTGTAATCAGTGCTTGAGAATGTGGCCACAGCAGAAGAATCATGTGAGATTCTTAGGTTAGCATGATTCATGACACTATCAACATCATACCTTTGACCATATGGGTAGACAATTTCCGTACCCTAGGTCAATAGGTGGGGATAGAGTGAGGTGAGAGACCATATCATATGTAAATCGCATACATAATGGGTATATTTATATTTCCTTCTCATTTGGGGGCCTTGGCATGTTGCTAGATGTCAACCTTGGTCATTGAAATCGAACGACCATCTGATCGGAGGATAATTTATGTTCGATTAAATTATCACAATTCTTTTCATGTCCAACTTGAGGGGAACCCAAAAGGTCACACACAACAAAGTCGAAATCAATGGTTAACAGTGCACAATACAAATATAACAGCATATATGATTGCTGTAGGAATTGTTCATAAATGGTTCAATGTGTTTAATTATTGAACAGATCATTTATGAGGTTCCATAGTGGCTTAGGGATTGGTGAATGACGATAGGGGCACTTTGGGAATCGGAATAAATAAATAAAAATGTGAATAGTAATTTTTTTTTTGTTATTTGTTTTAAATTCCAATTCAGCCCAAACTCTTATTAGGGTTTTATAATCTCATTAAAACACTAAATTAAGATCCAATGGCTAAGATTAAATTAGCTTTTATCCCACACCGGATTCTTAATTAATTTTGTTTTCTTTGGGGAAATATATAAACCCAAGGAATTCTTCACAAATTTGCTACACCAAACCTTTCATATCTTAGGTTTATATAAATGAGCAACTCTAAAGTTTAAGAGTAAGCCACTGATTTTGAGGATCCTTAAGTCTAATTGACTAGAGGAACCTCGAGTTAAAAGTTTTGAGGTATTTGCCTAGGCTAGCACCAAGGGCAAAATACCCGTGCACTCAAGGCGTAATCTTGCCGTTGAGTTTTGGGTTTGGTGTGTGCATCTTTGGAGGCCACACACTTGGGTTGCTCTTTGGAACGTGGAAGAGCTTGCTGATTTCGAGAAAAGCTTGTAGATTTGAGGGAGGACTGAAGGAGTCTACGGCTCAAGTAAGTCTTTTTCTTTCTTTATTTTATTTAGAGTTCTTATGATAGTTAGCATGTTTAGGTTTATGTTCTTTGCATGTTTTATGAGTTTTATGCTTAGAATATATAGTAACATGCCTAGACTTGTAGAATAATCAAAACAAATGGGTCTTGGGCAAAGGGAAAGCGGCATAACAAATTTTGATTTTCCGCTGCGCACTCGCGGCCGCTTCCCAACAGGGAATTCCTCTTGTATCAAACTCCTATATTAAGTTATTGATTCTTTTCATTACGCAATTGAAGGTTTCACATCCCAAACCAACAATTGGAAGATATTCAATTCTACACCTATTAAATTCTAAGGCAATCAATGATTATTTCCTCTATGTTAACAACACACGAAAGTTATCATTACGAGCTATCTAATGTCGACAATATACCCTCAGGCAATACTGCAGCAGAAGACCAACATATAAAATAAATTTACCAGTCACAATTGGGATCGCAAATCACACATTGAAGAAGCTTGACTATATCTATATGGGAGTTGAGAAAACACAGTTTCTGGGTTTAGAAATCGTAAAATAATAAAGAATAATAACCATCAATTTTATTAAACGTTAAAAGGTACTTTTATAATCAACAACATAAACATAGAAATTCAAATACAAGAGTTCATCATTTGATTTTCCTAGGAGATTAGCTCTCCATAGAAGAAAGAGATACAGCCTTGATAGATCGGAAAAACAACATGTTTTCATTGAATTTCTTCGTTCTCCTCTATTGATTTTGTGTTTGTGGCTATTTGTTGTGTGTTTCTCTTATGTTTTTCTCTTCTTTTTTTTACTCTAGGGTTTGGAGGAATTTGGGTTTATATAGAAAAGTCTCGGAGTCATAATGCACATAAAAGACGTCAAAATTAGGGTTTTAGTATCTTCTGGGGCGCCGCGACGCTGGTCTTTGGGCGCCGCAGCGCCCAACTCTCGGGAGTTTTGGCTGGGCGTGAATCTGGTGCAGGCGCCGCGGCGCCAAGTACTTGGACGCCTCGGTGCCAGTGAAGTTCCTCTTCACTAGCTCACACGTTTTGCGTCATGCTTCTTCCCTCGTGCGTCTGATGCTTCCATTAGGTCCCGAAACATGTATAATTGCTCCATTATTCTTGCTCCATTGCTTCCTAATAACAAAGCACAAAATGAATTTAATTAAGATTAAAACATATGATAGATAAGCCGAGTTAGCAGTGTTCTAAGTGCACTTTTGTGCACTTATCAGCTGGGCACTATGCCGGCGTTGCAGCGCTGCAACGCCTTGCTCTCTGCCAAACTGGTTGAGAGCAAATAAAATTTTTTATTTAAAAAAAAAAAGAACTAAACACTTTTAAAATCAACCAAAATAATTTTAATTTCAAAATCAACCACAACATATATTATGATATATATATATATTATATATATATATATACACACACACACACACATATTTCTTTGAATCAAAATATAACCCAAATTAGAATCACACAATGAAATGACTCATTAACAATTCTAGGTCACCCAAAGGAGGTCAAGTGATTCTAGAATGGTAGCCATAGCTGTAAGCTTTAATCTAAAGTTCTAAACTCTAATTTTATGTCTTTGTCCAACATAAACATTTTGACCCAATTACCAAGAACATTGTGTTTATACTTCTAAAGCATCCTAACACAATTTATTAGCCTTATTTCAACATTATGTATCTAATATTGTTGGACAAAATGACCCATAGCGTCACTATTTGTACAGATCACGGTGTTGTTGTACAAATTAACTATGTGACAAGGAAATTGCACTCTCATCATTTGTGATTAGATCACCATAAATGTATAAATGAAGAGAGGTCCATATGATTAGTTCCTGGATTGAGAATGATATGAGACAGTATCAATCCCCGAAGGATTAATCATTAAATATCCCTAGCCGGAGTATTATCGAGACAGGACATCGATAATGCGGAATAGGCTAGTATTGCACTTGTGCGCGTTGTGAGGGCACAACGGCATAGTTCTCATATATATAAGTATTGGATACTTATGCAAGTGCGATAGGAGGTCGTGTTTCACCGATGGTACGGGAAACAGCTTCGCTCTGGATAGACCCCTCGGAATCCCATTGGTATTATGACTATGTGTCTATGGGAGGCCGAAATCAAGGTAGGTGTGTATAGTCTTAACCTGAGACTTGCATCGCTAATACTTACGATAATCGATAGACTTTGGTCTTGGTGGTACAGGGCTTTAACCGGTTCTGCGTACACCACTTCTGGGTTTATCAGAGAGTCGTAGTGTATTGGGTGTGATGTCAAGACGGAAGTATCACTTCAGTCATAGTGGAGATGATGTCACGCAGGATATGGTATTAGTGCTCTTAAGTGTTGCGCAACCAATCAGGATATTGTGACCAGGTCATGAATATCCGATTATAGAGACTAGTTACCAGACATCCGACATGTGCTTCGGACGGGGCAGACACTTATCCAGCCCCAGCCCTAGCACGTGACTATCCGATACTGGGCCAATATACACAATACTACGGTATACTACGCTTGATACAGATCTATATATTCCTGTATGAATATTTCTGGAGAATTGGGTAGGCATGGCGCTTTGCTAGAAGCCAACCTTGTCTTGTAAATCGGTATAAACGTAGTACGAGGTACTTACGTGTTCGGATAATCCGACGACCGTATTTACTGCCAACATATCCGGAGATCTCATGGGTCGCTTCCTGAAGATTCACCGATGATGTATAACTCGCACTTAATTAATCTAGGATTAATTAGAAGAGAGAGAAAATTAATCTGGGATTAATTGCGGAGATATTTTATTTGGGATAAAATATTAATTAAAGAGAGAGAACGATTAATTTGGAATTAATCGATAAAATTTATTAGAAATTGGATTTCGACGCGGAATTAAAATTAGATTTTAATTCGGGCGAACGAATTAATTTAGAATTAATTCATTAGCGACGTGAA
The DNA here is from genome assembly GCA_019454045.1 of Zanthoxylum bungeanum. NCBI lineage: Eukaryota > Viridiplantae > Streptophyta > Magnoliopsida > Sapindales > Rutaceae > Zanthoxylum > Zanthoxylum bungeanum. The sequence goes on along the minus strand of SKCR01040148.1, from coordinate 676,309 downwards.
TAGTGATTTCACTAGGCGTAATCATTTAATTACGACGCGACGGAAAATTCGTTAATTTGGAATTAGCGAACCCGAGCCCGGGATTATTTGCGAGCGCATTCGCATTTCAAATTCGATTGCGGCACGCAAGTCAAATCGTGCGTCAAATCGCTAGTCACATCAAGCGTCAAATCAAATGTCACTTTGAGTGATATGACATGTTGTCACTTGATTTGAGTGATTGATGTAGAAGTTGAAAAAGCAACATTTGCTTTTTACTTTTTGACTTTTGAATTAAAGTAATATATATGTTTTATTTAATTTACTTGGTAAATATAATAAACATATATATTAAAGCCTTATCTTCTCTCTCTTACATGCAAGACATACGGTCTTCTTCTTTTCCCTCTCTTTTCTTCTCCCTCTCATTCACGGCTTCACTGCCGATTTCTTCTCCAAAAATTTCTGGTTTGACCGAAATTTTGAGAAGCAAATGAAGAAGAGTAGTGCTAGCACACACATGGGTTATATTATGGTGATAGGGAAACGAATTTGTGAGCTTGGAAAGCTTGAAGCTTTGAGCTTCCATGGAGTCTTTCATGGCCGATTATTGGAGCCTCAAAACAGCCCCCAACCGAGCAGTCCACTGCATGAGGAAGCTATTGTCGAGCTTGGAGGGAGGCAAAAAACACAACTTGTTCTTCATTTCATCAAAACCCGTTCAATGTGAGTTTATTCCACACCTCATTTGATGTGTATTCACTCGTTTTTATGCATGATTTATGATCTTGGGACTTGATTGAAACTCAACAATGGTATCTTGAGCCATTTGTGCATAAAACGAATTTAGGGTTCTTGAGCAAAATTTGGGGCTTTTTGATTTAAGCATGATTTTGACAAATTGTTTGTTTAAGAATGTTTGTATATGAATAACTTAGAGTTATATGTAATCAATTTGAAGAAAAATTAATTGGATTGATTTTCCCCAATTTGCTTATTGTTGGCCAAAACTTTAATTTGGGTAAACTCAATTTGAGCATCAAATGATTAAATTGTTTAGTATAGTATGCTTGAATGAGGTTGAATTGATGTTGTGCATAATCAATTTCATGAAATTTGGTTGGATCCATTTTTCCCTAAATTTTGGGCATGACAAATTTGGGTAAACTTGATTTTGAGCATGTTTAATGAAATTGGATGATTTAGAATGCTTGAATGTTGTTTAATTGATGATTGATTAGATCAATTTGATGAAAAAGTGTTTGGAACAATTTTCCCCAATTTGCTTGTGATGGCCGAAAATATGAACCCTAATATTGTCTTGGATTTTTGATTTTTTGTTCATTGGATGACTTGCAAATCATTAGGGGATGTTGAATTTATTTTTGATTGGGTTCAATTGGATTGAATTTGATTTGGGCATAATTTCCCTCTTTGGCCGAGACACTTGAAGCATGAAATTGGGATTGATTTTGATCAAATTATGTTGGACATGATTAATTGATGTTAAGCATGATTAATTGGACAAATTGGATGTTTTGGAAACTTTGATTTGGGCAATTAATAATGCTATACACTTTAGGTAATTTAATTGGAAAATTTGGAATTTTTGGAATTAAATTATTGGGCTTAAAATTGGATTTGGGCTTTCAAAGTTGTTATTGGGTTTATTGGACTTTGTTGTACAAAGTTGGTTTAGGCCAAAATTGGTTGGATCCAATTAGGCCCAAAACCACTTCCAAAAGGCCCAAATGCGACTAATGAACCTTTAACGTTTATTGGGCCTAATGGGCCTAAATTAATTTATGGGCTTATGGGTAACTCCCGGATTGGACTTTGGTTGCGGGTTTGACCCGAGTTGACCAAAAGTCCACACCTCAAGAAATTAATTAAAAGCCCATTGGACTTTAATTAAATTAATATTGGATATTAATCGGGCTTTGAGACCCGTAACGATTAAATTTGGAATTTAAGTCGTAAAGGTTTATTTTATAAAGTGTAATATTTAATTTGGAATTAAATAATGAATTAGAATTAAATACGTATTAAATTGGATTTAATCATGTAATTTAATTTAATTAGTAGAAATCGTACTTTGAGTACGTGTTCGCAATACGAGTTTGACTCGAACAAAATCAAATCTTTGTTTGAACATTGGATGATCACTAATTATCAAGATTAATTAATTGGATTAGATTGATTGATAACATGCTTGTATGAATACATGGTTGTGATGTTTGAATAATGTATATCGGATGGATATTAGCCGGGTGGGGCGATTTTTAGAAATTGTTGTAATAAATTTGATTTATTAAATTGGACCTGCGTGTCCATCCTTATCTCCTATTTCTTTGTATTCTCTTCTCACCTATTCCCCTCAATGTAAATGAGGTTTCTTTAGAAGTGTAGTGTAACGGGTAGAAGAAATATTTGTGCTAGCGGGAGAGAGAAAGTGAGAGATTTGATCTAGGATCAATGTAAAGTATCCATCCGCATATCATTATTATTTTATCATATGCGCTTTATTATGTGTTTAGAATGCATGTTTAAGGGTGTATGATGATGAGACCTTAACAAAGATAATTAAAATTGGTAGCCAATTTGCACGCGAAAAACCCTCGTTAAATATCAAGCGTTTATTTTCCTTCCATTGAGTGATTTTTACTCAAGATCCGAGATTGGCAGGGGTTGTTGGCCAAAGTCAAGCCCTTGTCCGTCGAAGATGTGTTTTAATCACGAAGCTTTGTTCCATATCGGTGTCGTGTCCAAGTTGTGGTTTGTTGGCCAAAGTCAAGACCACTTCTTGTCCATTGACATTGATTACGAAGCTTCCATGTCAATGGGTCCGCGCTTGACTGGGATCACTAGGTTTGTTGTGCCAAAGCCAAAGCCTAGTTGATTCAGAGGAAAAAGGTTAGGGTATACATTCGATGTATAGGCATATATAAGATATATGTTTGGGACTTGGATGTCCACCTACTGGATCTAGGAGTTGGATAAGATCCAATTGATCTTCGAGATCTACCTAGTTAATTATCATACAATTTGTTGGCCAAAGTCAAGATTGTGTGATATTTAACGGGATCCTAGCCCACTAGGAAACACGGTTTCCCGAGTACTCGACAGAGGGTTAGAGGCTCGACGAAAAATAGTGGGAGGTAAGAATTGAATTTGCAATACTCGTTCAATTACTCGCCATACGCGCTCATTTAAATTATTTCGTCATTAGATTAAATGTTAGTTGGACTAATATTTAAATTGTTGTTTTAATAAACAATTGGACTGTATTATACTTGATTATATATAATTGGATTATATTAATCAATATATTTGAATTAATTAATTTCAGTTTACAGTTGATTTTATAATTGGATTATAGTAATCAATGTAATTGAGGTTAATTAATTTGGATTATATTTGATTATATAGTTGGACTATTATAATCATTATAATATCTATAGTACCACTAATCGTTGAATAAATAGTTGGACTATTGTAATCAAGATAAAATTGAAAAGTTGGATATTTAAAATATAATCTGGGATTGAAATATTTTAAATGATTTAATTTTCAAATTGGGAATAAATAATAGGTTACTTTATTTGATAAAATAACTTATTATACCTTAAGCCCAAAATTAAGCAAAATAAGTAGAGCGTAAAATCTTTGGAAGATTTATGTGATGATGACTTTAATGCTTAATTTAATATACTTGTCATAAATCTAATTTTAGATTTAAGAAGTATTAAAATTGCAATTTATAATTCTTGGAAAATTAATTGACTATTCTAGAGGAGATAAAGTCAAAGTTTGCAATTGGGCATGTAGCACGAGGTGCACATCGTTTCGATATTCTAAGAACCCAAGGCTTGGCATAAGGTTTCTGAAATATTGAAAGGATAATTGACATATCCCAAAGTGACTACCATTTGGATATGGCAGACACGAAGGAATTAAAGAAAGGGCGAGGCTCTAACTTTAAAAATATTTGTCTTAGTTATGTTCACAACTAGTATTGAAATTAGATTTTAAATACTTAGTGTGGTACATAAAATATATGTATTGATGTTCAGAATCTGCTTTGAGCAGGATACTGACTTCAAGCTGAGATTGCTCTGCGAATCGGAAACGGGACGAAAGTCGCTGTTTCGACCGTAGATACCTAAGTTTAGGAACTACCCTTTGGGTGTGTACTTAAATTAGGAACTGTTATAATGTAACTAGTTTGACTAGAGACATTATCTCTATATCAGTGTTTAATCCATTGTGGATAAACCTTTATATTCTAGAACACTCAGTGTTTCATTATATAAAGATGATACTGAGATAAACACATTAGATGTGAATAACAGAATTTATATTTTGAATATAATAAAAATCTCAAAACATATAAAATGACAAATAAATAGCTCAAATTGATTTGATCAAATAGAGACTTATTTGTGGCATTGTTGTCTAGGTCAGAATTAAACAAGACTCGTATATCCGCACTTTCGAAGAGTGGGTACTCGGACTGTTTTGATTCCAATCAAATAAAGTCTACGAATCTAGTTTAATGGGCAATGTGCCTAAAACACTATTTACTTAGTAAAAGTGTAAATGCCACCGATCTATTAGCCCTAGTTCTTAATGAAGCAAGTGGGCCCATGTCTAGCTAGGCTAGATATGGATATGAATATTTCGTGACCTATACAGATTTGGCATCGTCTAATGGTTGTGTGTTTCTTTTGAAGAACACAAATCGGAAACTTTTAGAGTTTCGACACGAAATAGACAAACAGATCGGCTATAGTATTATACCGTCACGGTAAGACCGTAATGGAAAATACTTAAGCAATAAGTTTCTTATATACTTGAAAGAGTATAGTATTCTTTCAAATGAGGACTCCTCTCGGAACACGTCAAAGTGACGGTGTGTCCGAACGGATTAACCGAATCATGTTAGACATGATAAGGCTAATCATGAGTCGCTCTGAGCTACCATTTCCTTCAACGGATAAGTTTTAACAGTGCAATAACTTATTTAGAATAAGGTTCCATATAAATCTGTTTGACAGATGTCATATAGGATATGAACAGGAAGAAACGAGGTTTCTCATTCCTGATAATTTGGTATGCCAGGCATAACGTTTGGATGATACCAAACTAAGGACCCAAATTGGATAAGTGCCAATATCGGTTATCCTAAGGGAAACCTTAAGTATAGTACTTATAAATCTCACATGAGAACAATGTGATTGTTGCTCACCATGCGGTTTTTCCTGAGAGGAATACCGATATGCAGTGGTCAGTGGGAGGATAGTGATACTCGATGAAAATCGGAGTAATACTGTTCAAGGCACGAAGTCCTTAATGGAACACAAATAGTTCATCTATGATGAATCTATACCATTAATCTTCAAATACACAAGAAACCAAGTAGATCGGATAGAGTCAGAAAACAACCTAGGTTATGGGTTTCTGATCTAACCTCATAAAGATGTCAATCTTATGAAGGTATACCAACCGACTACGTTTTGAGGAAGTGATACAAGGTATCGACTCCCTATTATGGCAAAGTGCCATGAGTCCGGAATGGATTCCATGTATAACAACTATTTTGGATACTAGTTGTTGTACCACAAGGCATTGTGCCTATTGGTACATTAAACGTCTTCAAGGAAGACATACATGGAAGGCAACATACCAACGTACAAAGATGGGCTTTTGACGGAAAGGTATCGTTATCAACATTGTGTTAATAACGGTTCAACCTTTTACCTGTTGCCATGGTAAATCCATTTTGAAGATGCTTGTTGATAACTGCGTATTTCATTTATGAAATGTGTCAGTTATAGATCAAAATCGCTTTCCTGAAAAGGAAACCTTTTGGAAATGTTTATAACATTCTGACGATTTTGTATAACCAACAAACGAGGTTTGCAGGTTATTCGATCCATGTTTGGATTAATGCAAGCATAAGGTTCTTGGAACTGTCGTTTTGAAATAATCATAATATTTTATGATTTGACTCAAAACGAAATAATTCTTGTGTATATAAGGAGGTTAGTGGGAGAGGGCACTGACAATGAAATTCCCATAAAGCAATTGGTGAAAGCTTGGCTTTCATAGATATTCTTTAATAGAAATTCTCCGTAGAATTCTGGGGAGTAACAACCTTTATTCGAGGAATAAAGATCTACTGGGATAGATTTGGAGCTGTTAACACTCTCTGGAAATTGTACATTTAAAATGTACTTGTATTGGTGTCTCATACGCTTCGAGCATATGGAGTCACGATCAGGTCAGTCCAAGTGATAGTCACTGGATTGAAGATTAAGAACATCTGTTAGTATCTGAGAGAACTAAAGATGTTGTCTTAAACTTTGGAGATGGAGAACTTGAAGTGACTAGGATCACTGCTGCAAGTTTCCAAACCGGTAAATATTGCGGTACTATAAAAGTTTGAACACTGGGACAGTGAGCTGGAAATATTCCGAGCAAGATAATTGTTGCCGAATTAACAACAAATGCCGATTATTGCTGCAGCTGAGGCAGCAATAGAAGCCATTTGGATCGATAATAAATCTAATTAAATTAGATATAGTTCTTTTAGCAGCTGAGCTAGGCGTCAGCACAGGCTAAGGAATTAAAGGTCTCATCGACGATCCAGATATATACTTCTATATCATCTGATTCGTTCGGATCATACATCGTGGCGATGTGATGATCGTATAAATCGCATCAGAAGATAATTACGCAAATCCGCTGACGAAAACCTTTCCTCAGCAATTTGAGCGAACCGTACATAGTTCGGGTGTTAGACACTCGAGTGACTGGCTATGTGCCAAGTGGGAGATTGTTGGAAAATGACCCATAGCGTCACTATTTGTACAGATCACGGTGTTGTTGTATAAATTAACTATGTGACAAGGAAATTACACTCTCATCATTGTGATTAGATCACCATAAATGTATAAATGAAGAGAGGTCCATATGATTAGTTCCTGGATTGAGAATGATATGAGACAGTATCAATCCCCGAAGGATTAATCATTAAATATCCCTAGCCGGAGTATTATCGAGAGGACATCGATAATGCGGAATAGGCTAGTATTGCACTTGTGCGCGTTGTGAGGGCACAACGGCATAGTTCTCATATATATAAGTATTGGATACTTATGCAAGTGCGATAGGAGGTCGTGTTTCACCGATGGTACGGGAAACAGCTTTGCTCTGGATAGACCCCTCGGAATCCCATTGGTATTATGACTATGTGTCTATGGGAGGCCGAAATCAAGGTAGGTGTGTATAGTCTTAACCTGAGACTTGCATCGCTAATACTTACGATAATCGATAGACTTTGGTCTTGGTGGTACAGGGCTTTAACCGGTTCTGCGTACACCACTTCTGGGTTTATCAGAGAGTCGTAGTGTATTGGGTGTGATGTCAAGACGGAAGTATCACTTCAGTCATATTGGAGATGATGTCACGCAGGATATGGTATTAGTGCTCTTAAGTGTTGCGCAACCAATCAGGATATTGTGACCAGGTCATGAATATCGGATTATAGAGACTAGTTACCAGACATCCGACATGTGCTTCGGACGGGGCAGACACTTATCCAGCCCCAGCCCTAGCACGTGACTATCCGATACTGGGCCGATATGCACAATACTACGGTATACTACGCTTGATACAGATCTATATATTCCTGTAAGAATATTTCTGGAGAATTGGGTAGGCATGGCGCTTTGCTAGAAGCCAACCTTGTCTTGTAAATCGGTATAAACGTAGTACGAGGTACTTACGTGTTCGGATTATCCGACGACCGTATTTACTGGCAACATATCCGGAGATCTCATGGGTCGCTTCCTGAAGATTCACCGATGATGTATAACTCGCACTTAATTAATCTAGGATTAATTAGAAGAGAGAGAAAATTAATCTAGGATTAATTGCGGAGATATTTTATCTGGGATAAAATATTAATTAAAGAGAGAGAACGATTAATTTGGAATTAATCGATAAAATAATATATTTGATATATTATTAGAAATTGGATTTCGACCCGGAATTAAAATTTGATTTTAATTCGGGCGAACGAATTAATTTAGAATTAATTCATTAGCGACGTGAATAGTGATTTCACTAGGCGTAATCATTTAATTACGACGCGACGGAAAATTCGTTAATTTGGAATTAGCGAACCCGAGCCCGGGATTATTTGCGAGCGCATTCGCATTTCGAATTCGAGTGCGGCACGCAAGTCAAATCGTGCGTCAAATCGCTAGTCACATCAAGCGTCAAATCAAATGTCACTTTGAGTGATATGACATGTTGTCACTTGATTTGAGTGATTGATGTAGAAGTTGAAAAAGCAACATTTGCTTTTTACTTTTTGACTTTTGAATTAAAGTAATATATATGTTTTATTTAATTTACTTGGTAAATATAAAAACATATATATTAAAGCTTTATCTTCTCTCTCTTACATGCAAGACATACGGTCTTCTTCTTTTCCCTCTCTTTTCTTCTCCCTCTCATTCACGGCTTCACTGCCGATTTCTTCTCCAAAAATTTATGGTTTGACCGAAATTTTGAGAAGCAAATGAAAAAGAGTAGTGCTAGCACACACATGGGTTATATTATGGTGATAGGGAAACGAATTTGTGAGCTTGGAAAGCTTGAAGCTTTGAGCTTCCATGGAGTCTTTCATGGCCGATTATTGGAGCCTCAAAACAGCCCCCAACCGAGCAGTCCACTGCATGAGGAAGCTATTGCCGAGCTTGGAGGGAGGCAAAAACGCAACTTGTTATGCACCTCCTTTGATGTGTATTCACTCGTTTTTATGCATGATTTATGATCTTGGGACTTGATTGAAACTCAACAAATATATAATTCAACATTATATGTCTCACTAAATTAGTAGTAGTAAAAGTAATTCCTTTTACCTTAGCATTTTATTTTACTTTTCAGTTTTACTTTATGTCTTTTACTTTTAAGTTGTTACTAGCCCTAGTTATGTGTTAGTTATCTGGGGTTGTGATGAATTCTAATATCACCGGTTTATAAGGGGTTATTTTATAGTTTGGGTAATTTAAAGGTTTACTTATTAAGTCTTAAGCTTAATACTTCTTGTTGTCTGATCACCAATAAGATTGATGTGGTAAATCTAAAATGAACTAGACATAGGGATTTTAGGTTTCAACCTTAGACTTAATAGCCCACGATCTTCCTTGAGGATAGATAACCCTTTAATAGATTTCCTTACAGGATAGGAATATACCTGTCGGGCGGGGGTAGCCATAATTTGAACTTAAACTCAATTGGGTTAAACTGGGTATTTGTGTCTGACCATCAGAAGAGGATTTTACATAATTTAGTGTTTCAGGTTAGTAAACTGATTTATTACACAAACATAAAATAATCACTTCATCTTTTAAAAGATATTAGAAGGATTCACAACCCTAGATCTTTGTGTCTTTTGTTATTTTCCTTAGTAATTTCTTTTGTCTTTTTATTTATTTATTTATTTTGCAAAACCACTTTCAACCAATCAAACAATCATTCTCTTCTCCATCTAATTAGATATTTGTAAATAAATAGTATCAATAATTAATAACAATAGTAGGAATTAAGTCCTCGTGGGATCAATATTTTTATACTACTTGAACGATACGTGCGCTTGCGTTATACGTGTGTGTTTACGCCGGTCATCAAACTTCCACCAAACATGCTTGCATGTTTGGTGGAGGATTTGGTGCCATGTTTGGTGCCATGTTTGATTCCATATTTGATGCCATGTTTGGTGGAGCAATTGGTGGAGAAATTGGTGGAAGCCTTTAGATTTGCCTATAAATACCAAGCTAAACTTTGAAAAATTTTCATGCTTTCTTTGGAGGAATTTCTCCATGAAAACCTAAAGGAAAATGTCTTGTATATTTATTTAAGTTTTCTTGTATTTTCTTTTTATTTAATTAATAAAATTTTGTGTGTTTTCATTTACAACATGAGCAGGTAATCTCATTCTGCTGGGGTGAAAAGGTGAGAATTTTAATATAATAAATTAGATTAATCTCCCTTATTTTAATTAAAATTGGGATTAATTAGTTACCGCCTATATGGCCGGTTTAGGTGACAACCATATTTACCGCCTATATGGTCGGTTTTACATTTCAGACGTAGTTTCCACCTATATTGTCGGTTTAGGTAATAACCTTGTTACCGCCTATATGGTCGGTTGGATTTAATTGAGACAAATCGAATTACCACCTTTATGGTCTGGTTAAATATAATTAATTAATCGGTAAACATTAACAAGAAGAGAGATCTCTAATTTTGAAATATTAAAAGTGGATCCTCTACCCCAGCATTTTCTTTCATTATTGTAATTTTACGTTTTTTATCTCAAAGTTATTTTTTTATGATGTTTTGTTTATTTAAGTGTTTAGGAATCCTAAGTATGTTTTGTAACTAAACATATTATATGGGGTTGTGATGAATTCCAATATCACCGGTTTATAAGGGGTTATTTTGTATCTTAGGTAATATAAAGGTTTATTTATTAAGTCTTAAGCTTAATGCTTCTTGTTAACTGGCCACTAATAAGATTGATCTGGTAAACTTAAAATAAACTTGACGGAGGAATTTTAGGTTTCAGCCTTAGACTTAATAGGCCACGATCTCCCTTAAGGATTAGATACCCCTTAATAGATTTCCTTCAAGGATAGACATATACTTATCGGGCGGGTGTAGCCACACTTGGAACTTAATCATAATGAATACAGGTAACTTGATTAACATAGACATATGATTAATTAGGTTACACTGGGTATTTACATCTGACCATCGACATAGGTTTTTGCATAATTTCGTGTTTTAGGTTAATAAACCAATATATTGCACAAACATGAGATAACCACTTCATCTTTAAAAGATATTGGAAGGATTCACAACCTTAGATAGTTTAATAATATTGAATTTTCCTTTAATTTACATTCGTACTATTTTATTTACTTTTTTTGTTTAAAATCACCATCCAATCAACAACCAATCTATTAGATACTTGTGAACATTTGGATTCATAAATTAATAGCTTAGGTATTAAGTCCTCGTGGGATCGATACTTTTTATACTACTTGAGCGATACGTGCGTTTACGTTATACGTGTGTGATCACGCCGATCAAGTTTTTGGCGCCGTTGCCGAGGACTTATTTATCTTTTACTATTAATTTTGGGGTTAGATACTTTTACTTGTGTCTAATTTGTTTTTACTTATTATTAATATTTTCTTGTGTTTCAGGTTCTCAGACACTACATGAGAAGAACCATAAGCTTTGAAATCCGTTTGCTTGAGCCTGAAATTGAAAGAACAATCAGACAGTTGAGAAGGGAAAGGCGAGAAGGACAAGAAGCAATCATCAACATGGAACCTGAACCTTTGGAAGTTGCACCACCAATTCCCAATCGAGATAGAACCATTCCGATGGTTGACGACTTCATTTCATTTATTATATTTCCTCTCTTACCAGCAAATGCGTGTGACATCAAAATATGCATTCAGATGATACATTAGTCAATTCAGTTTGGGGGGAATGCAACTGAAGATCCTAATGCCCACATTAGAAACTTCCTGGAAGTTTGCGGCACTTTCAACTACAACCGAGCGGCTGACGAAGCAATGAGACTGCGTGTTTTTCCATATTCTTTGAAAGACAGAGCTAAGACTTGGCTACACTGACTACCAGCAGGTTCCATCACAACTTGGAACACTCTAGCCACCAAATTCCTTGCAAAATACTTTCCCCCAGCCAGAACTACAAAGTTGAGGAATGACATCACATCCTTTGTGCAACATGATTCAGAATCCCTCTGCGAAGCTTGGGAAAGATACAAGGATTTGCTCAGAAAATGTCCTCACCATGAGATTGTGAAATGGCTACAAGTCCAAACCTTCTGCAATGGACTTTCTGGATTAATGAGAACCACAATTGATGCTGCTTCTGGAGGTGTTTTAATGGAAAAATGAGAAGATCAGACTTGGGACCTAATTGAAGAAACGACCAACAATAATTCTTTGTGGCCAACAGAATGGATAATGATCCAACGAATTGCTGGAAGTTATGAAGTTGGATCCAATACAGCATTGAGTGCCAAGCTGGATTAGATTTACAAAAGTCTAGATACTCTTAACATGAAGGTTGATGCTGGATCCACAAGTTCACCATATGGAGGAGCACCAAAATCAGAATCTGACAACCAACATGATGAGACGGTTAATTATGTCAACAATTTCAACAGACAGGGGAACAATCCATATTCCAACACCTACAACCCAGGTTGGAGGAATCATCCCAATTTCGCATGAAGTAATAATTTAGGACAAAAGAAAAATCCACCACCAGGATTCCAACAGCAGAACAAAGGCCATGAGTATGAATAAGAACCAGGAATAGCAGAAGTACTTGCCCTGTTGAAAAAGCAACAAGCAACATATGATGTTATGTTTGAAAGCCAATCTGCTTCTATAAAAACATAGGAAAATCAAATAGGACAACTGGCCAATGCTCAGAGTTACAGACCGAAAGGAAACCTTCCTAGCAACGCAGAACCAAATCCAAGGAACAGAGGGAACGACCAATGTCAAGCCATTACCTTGAAAAGCTGTACTGAAATCAACAAAGATGTTGGAGTCAAGGTAACTGCTGTGGAATTTTCAAAAGAAAGCAGTGAAGCAGATCCACAGATGGAGGAAAAAAAAGTAAAAGTAAATGATCAAGAAAAATTGAATCCCCCTCCACCTTTTCCACAGCGTCTCCAGAAAACTAAACTGGACAAGCAATTTGCTCATTTCCTGGAGATGTTCAAAAAGCTGCATATCAACATTCCATTTGCAGAAGCATTGGAACAAATGCCCAGTTATGTCAAATTCATGAAAGATATTTTGTCACGAAAGTGAAGATTGGGAGATTACGAAACAATAGCATTTACAGAAGAATACAGGACCATCATTCAGAGGAAGCTTCCCCCAAAGTTAAAAGATCCTGGCAGTTTCACCATCCCTTACACCATAGGCAAACATTACTTCGGTAAGGCTTTATGTGATTTAGGTGTCAGTATTAACTTGATGCCTTTGTCTATTTACAGGAAACTGTAAATTGGAGAAGGAATACCCACCTCAGTTACTCTGCAGCTTACTGACAGATCGCTCATATTTTCGAGAGGTGTAGTGGAAGATGTATTGGTTAAAGTCGACAAAGTCATTTTTCCTGCAGATTTCATTATCCTTGACATGGAATAAGACAAAGATGTACCTATCATCCTCGGGAGACCATTCTTGGCTACATGTCGAACTGTTATTGATGTACAAAAAGGATAATTAACCATGAAAGTGCAGGACCAAGAAGTTACATTCAATGTTTTCAAAGACATGAAATTCCTGAGTGATGAAAAAGAGGAGGAATGTTTCAGAATTGATGTTGTAGATAGTATCACCCAGGATACTGATGCAATGCAACTTCCCACGGATAAACTTGAAGCTTGCATCACCAACATGACTGACAGCGAGCTAGATAATGAAATTCTGGAATGTATAAACTATCTTGACAGAATCTTTCGCTTCAAATCGACATCACAAGTGGAAAGTTTGGAACTATCAAAAAAAGAGCGAATCAAGCCCTCAATTGAAGAACCACCACAGCTGGAACTAAAGCTACTTCCGAGCCATCTCAGGTATGCATTCTTAGGAAACTCTTCTGATTTACCTGTGATTATTTCTTCGTCGCTAATATTGGAGCAGGAAGATAAGTTTCTGAGAGTGTTACGAGAACATAAGAAATCCATTGGTTGGACTATATCAGACATTCGAGGCATTAGTCCATCATTTTGCAAGCATAAAATTTTGATGAATGATGAATACAAAGCCACAGTGGAGCATCAACAGAGACTAAATCCAATCATGAAGGAGGTCGTGAAAAAAGAAATTATCAAATGGTTGGATGTCGACATCATTTATCTCATCTCTGACAGCACATGGTTGAGTCATATACAATGTGTGCCAAAGAAATGAGGAATGACTATAGTCACAAATGAAAAGAACGAGTTGATTCCAACAAGAACGGTGACTGGATGGAGAGTATGCATGGACTACATGAAGCTAAACAAAGCAACAAGGAAAGATCATTTCCCGCTACCATTCATTAATCATATGCTAGACAGATTGACAGGACATGAGTTTTATTATTTTCTGGATGGATACTCGGGGTATAATCAGATTTTCATCGCCCCATAAGATCAGGAGAAAACCACTTTTACATGTCCGTATGATACTTTTACTTTCTGCAGGATGTCATTTGGACTATTTAATGCTCCTGCTACATTTCAACATTACATGACGGCCATCTTCTCAGACATATTGGAACAAAGTATGGAGGTTTTCATGGATGATTTTTCTGTGTTTGGAGACTCGTTCGACCACTGCTTGCAAAATCTGGAAAATGTGTTACAAAGGTGTGAAGATTCTAACCTGGTACTCAATTGGGAGAAATGCCATTTCATGGTGCAGGAATGCATTGTCCTGGGATATCGAATCTCACAAAAGATAATCGAGGTAGACAAAGCAAAGATCAAGACAATTAAAAAGCTACATCCACCATCATCTGTCAAAGGGATTAGGAGTCTTCTCGGACATGCAAGCTTTTATAGGAGATTTATCAAAGACTTCTCCAAGATTGCTAAACCTCTGTGCAATCTTCTGGAGAAAGATGTGTCTTTCAACTTCACCAAAGAATGCCATGAAGCTTTTGAGATATTAAAACAGAAGCTGGTCTCTGCCCCCATCATAGTAGCACCAGACTGAACCCTTTTATTTGAGGTGATGTACAATGTTAGTGACTTTGCTATATGTGCAGTTTTGGGACAACGCAAAGCAAAAATTATCCATACCATTTACTACTCCAGCAGAACTCTAAATGAAGCACAACTCAACTACACAACCATTGAAAAGGAGTTTCTCGCAGTTGTATTTTCTTTTGATAAATTTCGCTCCTATCTGTTGGGTCCCAAAGTGGTGGTCTACACAGATCATTCAGCAATCAAATACTTGGTTGCAAAGAAAGATGCCAAACCCAGATTGATCCGTTGGGTGCTTCTACTGCAAGAATTTGACGTGGAGATCCGAGACAGGAAAGGGACAAAAAACCAAGTGGCAGATCATTTATCGAGGCTCGAGAATGGAGAAACAGCTGGCAACGAACTGACAATCAAAGAAACTTTTCCTGATGAACAGTTGTTTGCCATGAAACAGCAAGATGTCCCTTGGTATGCTAACTATGTAAATTACATAGTATCAAGAAAATGGCCGTTGGAATGGATACATCAGCAACGGAAGAAATTCTTCAAGGAAGTCAAACATTATGTCTGGGATGAGTCGTACCTGTTCAAACGATGTGCTGATCAATTACTGAGATGTTGTGTTCCACAGGAGGAGGTCAATAGTGTCTTGCATCATTGTCATTCATCACCATACGGCGGACACTTCAGCGGAAATAGAACTGCAGCCAAAGTCCTACAATCAGGTTTATTCTGGCCCACTCTGTTTAAAGATGCTTACTTATTTACTCTTCAATGTGACAGGTGCCAGAGAACGGGAAATATTTCGAGGAGATATGAAGGACCTCTATAAAACATTTTGGAAGTGGAGATATTTGATGTATGGGGGATTGATTTTATGGGACCCTTTGTTCTATCATTCGGAAACCTCTACATACTAGTTGCAGTAGACTTTGTCTCCAAATGGGTTGAAGTAATAGCACTGCCATCAAATGATTCAAAAGTGGTGATAAAATTCCTTAAAAATAATATTTTCACTCGCTTCAGAGCACCTCGGGAAATTATCAGTGATGGTGGCATATATTTGTGCAACAGATACTTCGATACACTCCTATCCAAATACGGAGTTACTCATAAAGTTGCCACTGCCTACCATCCATAGTCAAATGTACAGGTTGGAGTTTCAAATAGGGAGATCAAAATAATCTTGGAGAGAACCGTTGGATTAACAAGGAAGGACTGGTCTACAAAATTGGAAGACGCATTATAGGCCTACCGGAAAGCTTACAAGACACCCATTGGTATGTCCCCATATCGAATGGTGTTTGGGAATGTTGAGTTTCAATCAAGTCCCAAGGATCACAAACATGCATAAAAACGAGTTGAATACACAAAGGAGTAAGGCGGAATACATACTCACATTGATGGGTTTGATGCTAGGAAGAACAAGTTGCGTTTTTGCCTCCCTCCAAGCTCGGTTTTGGACTCCATTGAGCTGCTGTGATGCTCGGTTGGGGCTGTTTTGATGCCTTCTAAATTCGGCCATTGATGACTCCATGGAAGCTCAAAGCTTCAAGCTCCAAAAATAAATCCAAGCTCACAAATTCGTTTCCCTATCACCATAATATAACCCATGTGTGTGCTAGCACTACTCTTCTTCAATTTGCTTCTCAAAATTTCGGTGAAACCAGAAAATTTTTAAGCAAAATCGGCTTGAAGCCGTGAAGGAGAGGGAGAAGAAAAGAGAGGGAAAAGAGGAAGACCGTATGTCTTGCATGTGAGAGAGAGAAAAGCTTTTACTTTTTGTTTTATATATTTACCAAGTAAATAATAAATAAAACATATATTACTTTTTAATACAAAAGTCAAAAAGCAAGAAATAAATAATGTTATATTTCATTTCAAGCTTTTAAAAGCTTTTCATCAACTCAAATCAACTATTCACATCAAATCCATCCACTTTAATAAAGTGACAACATGTCATGTCACATCACTCAAAGTGACAAGTGACTTGACGATTGATGCGACTAGCGATTTGACGCTTGATGTGACTTGCGTGCCGTGCTCGAATTCGAAATGCGAATGCGCTCGCAATCACTCTCGGGCTCGGGTTCGCTAATTCCAAATTAACGAATTTTCCGTCGCGTCGTAATTAAATGATTACGCCTAGCGAAATCACTATTCACGTCGCTAACGAATTAATTCTAAATTAATTCGTTCGCCCGAATTAAAATCTAATTTTAATTCCGCGTCGAAATCCAATTTCGATTAATATATCGAATATATTAATTTTATCGATTAATTCCAAATTAATCGTTCTCTCTCTTTAATTAATATTTTATCCCAGATAAAATATCTCCGCAATTAATCCCAGATTAATTTTCTCTCTCTTCCAATTAATCCCAGATTAATTAAGTGCGAGTTATACATCATCGGTGAATCTTCAGGAAGCGACCCATGAGATCTCCGGATATGTTGGCAGTAAATACGGTCGTCGGATAATCCGAACACGTAAGTACCTCGTACTACGTTTATACCGATTTACAAGACAAGGTTGGCTTCTAGCAAAGCGCCATGCCTACCCAATTCTCCAGAAATATTCTTACAGGAATATATAGATCTGTATCAAGCGTAGTATACCATAGTATTGTGCATATCGGCCCAGTATCGGATAGTCACGTGCTAGGGCTGGGGCTGGATAAGTGTCTACCCCGTCCGAAGCACATGTCGGATGTCTGGTAACTAGTCTCTATAATCGGATATGCATGACCTAGTCATAACATCCCGATGGTTGCGAAACACTTAAGAGCACTAGTACCGTATCCTGTGTGACATCATCTCCAATATGACTGAAGTGATACTTCCGTCTTAACATCACACCCAATACACTACGACTCTCTGATAAACCCAGAAGTGGAGTACGCAGAACCGGTTAAAGCCCTGTACCACCAAGACTAAAGTCTATCGATTATCGTAAGTATTAGCGATGTAAGTCTCAGGTTAAGACTATACACACCTACCTTGATTTCGGCCTCTCATAGACACATAGTCATAATACCAATGGGATTCCGAGGGGTCTATCTAGAGCGAAGCTGTTTCCCGTACCATCGGTGAAACACGACCTCCTATTGCACTTGCATAAGTATCCAATACTTATATATATGAGAACTATGCCGTTGTGCCCTCACAACGCGCACAAGTGCAATACTAGCCTATTCCGCATTATTGATGTCCTATATCGATAATACTCCGGCTAGGGATATTTAATGATTAATCCTTCGTGGACTGATACTGTCTCATATCATCTCAATCAAGGAACTAATCATATGGACCTCTCTTCATTTATATATCTATGGTGATTTAATCACAAATGATGAGAGTGTAATTTCCTTGTCACATAGTTAATTTGCTACAACAACACAATGATTTTTGCAAATAGTGACGCTATGGGTCATTTTATCCAACAATCTCCCACTTGGCACATAGCCAGTCACTCAAGTGTCCAACACCCGAACTATGTACGGTTCGCTCAAATTGCTGAGGAAAGGTTTTCGTCAGCGGATTTGCGTAATTATCTTCTGACGCGATTTATACGATCATCACATCGCCACGATGTATGATCCGAACGAATCAGATGATATAGAAGTATATATCTGGATCGTCGATGAGACCATTAATTCTTTAGCCTGTGCTGACGCCTAGCTCAGCCGCTAACAGAACTATATCTAATCTAATTAGATTTATTATCAATCCAAATGGCTTCTATTGCTGCCTCTCAGCTGCAGCAATAATCCGAATTTGTTGTTTATTCGGCAACAGTTATCTTGCTCGGAATATTTCCAGCTTACTGTCCCGTTATTCAAACTTTATAGTACCGTATTATTTAATTGTTTGGAAACTTGCAGCAGTGATCCCAGTCACTTCAAGTTCTCCATCTCCATAGTTTAAGACAACATCTTTAGTTCTCTCAGATACTAACAGATGTTCATAATCTTCAATCCAGTGACTATCACTTGGATTGACCCGATTGTGACTCCATATGCTCGAAGCGTATGAGACACCAATACAAGTACATTTTAAATGTACAATTTCCAGAGAGTGTTAACAACTCCAAATCTATCCCTGTAGATCTTTATTCCTTGAATAAAGGTTGTTACTCCCCAGAATTCTACGGAGAATTTCTATGAAAGAATATCTATGAAAGCCAAGCTTTCACCGATAGCTTTATGGGAATTTCATTGTCAGTGCCCTCTCCCACTAACCTCCTTATATACACAAGAATTATTTCGTTTTGAGTCAATCATAAACATTATGATTATTTCAAAACGTCAGTTCCAAGAACCTTATGCTTGTTTCAATCAAAACATGGATCGAATAACCCGCAAACCTTGTTTGTCGGTTATACAAAATCGTCAGGATGTTGTAAGCATCCTCCAAGGTTTCCTTTTCAGGAAAGCGATTTTGATCTGCAACTGACACATTTCATAGATGAATATGCAGTTATCAACGCATCTTTAAAATGGATTTACCATGGCAACAGGTAAAAGGTTGAACCGTTATTACACAATGTTGATAACGATATCTTTTCGTCAAAAGCCCGGCTTTACGTTGGTATGTTGCCTTCCATGTATGTCTTCCCTGAAGACGTTTAAATGTACCATAGGCGCAATGCCTTGTGTACAACACTAGTATCCAAAATAGTTGTTAAACATGGAATCCATTCCGGACTCATGGCACTTTTCCATAATAGGGAGTCGATACCTTGTATCACTTCCTCAAAACGAGTCGTTGGTATACCTTCATAAGTTGACATCTTTATGAGTTTAGATCAGAAACCCATACCCTAGTTATTTTCTGACTCTAACCGATTTACTCAGTTCTTGTGTATTCGAAGATTAATGGTATAGATTCTGTTAGATATTATGACCCATAGCGTCACTGTTTTGTAAATGATATTGTATTATTGTACAAAATTAACTATGTGATAATGAAATTGCCTTTTTCCGTTTTGTAAAATTATTTACTTTGATATATTAATGGCAAAAGTCCGTATGATTAGTTCCGTATTGAGATGATATGAGACAGTATCAATATAAAAGGTTTAATCATTAAATATCCCTAGTCGGAGTATTATCGAGATCGGACATCGATAATGCGGAATAGACTAGTATTGCATTTGTGCATGTTGTGAGGGCACAACGGCATAGTTCTCATATATTTAAGTATTGGATACTTATGCAAGTGCGATAGGAGGTTGTGTTTTACCGATGGTACGGAAAACAGCTTCGCTCTGGATAGACCCCGCGGAATCCCATTGGTAGTATGTCTCCGTGTCTATGGGAGGCCGCATCAGGGTAGGTGTATATGGTCTTAACCTGAGACTTGCATCGCTAGTACTTGCGACAATCGGTAAACTTTGGTTTTGGTGGTTGGGGACTTTAACCGGTTCTATGTTCACCACTTCTGGGTTTATCATGAATCGTAGTGTACTGGGTGTGATGTCAAGATGGAAGTATCACTTCAGACATATGGAGTTGATGATCGCGCAGGACACAGAACTAGTACTCTATAAAAGGTTGCAACCGTCGGGACAATATGACTAGGTCAGGATTGTCCGATTTAATGAGACTAGCTGTTTGATGTCCGATATATGTTTCGTACGGGGCAGACACACTTCCAGCCCCAGGCCTAACATGTGATCGTTCGATACTGGATCGATGTACGCGATACTACGGTATACTACGCTTGATATAGATCTAATATTCCAGTAAGAATATTTCTGGAGAATTGGGTAGGCATGGCGCTTTGCTAGAAGCCAACCTTGTCTTGTGAATCGGTAAAAACGTAGTACGAGGTACGTACGTGTTTGGATTATCAACGACCGTATTTACTGCCAACATATCCGGAGATCTCTTGGGTCGCTTCCTGAAGATTCACCTATGACGTTTGATTCGAACCTTATTAATCTTGGATTAATTGCGGAGAAACTTTATCTTGGATAAAATGCCTTATTAGGAGAGAGAGAGAGATCGATTAATTTGGAATTAATCGATAAAATAATATATTCGATATATTATTAAACGAAATTAGATTTCGACGCGGAATTAAAATCGGATTTTAATTCGGGCAAACGAATTAATTTAGAATTAATTCATTAGCGAACTGAATAGTAATTTCGCAAGGCGTAATTATTTAATTCACGTCGCAACGGAAATTCGTTAATTCGGAATTAACGAAACCGAGCCCGAAAGTGCTTGCGGACACATTCGTATTTTGAATCGAGTGATATCCGCAAATCACATCGCGATATCTCATTACTTAATACGAATAGATGGTGGATGTATCTAGTCACCTTTGAGGGATGATACATTGTCTCTAATCTCAAAGTGTGGTAATGATGGCAAATGATGGATTTCATTTTGGAGGGAAAGCCATGCACGGTTTTGAAGGATTTTTTGCATTAAAAATTCTTTTGGTATTAGATATCATATCACTTTTCATTTCTTTGTCTCTCACACGGTTTTTGGCATGCAAAGGGAACAAAATTAAAAGTGAAACACTCTCCTCTTCTTTCTCTCTTGCTCACGCCGTGAGCTGCACATACAAAGGCAGAAAATTGTTTTCTCATTCTCCATTTTTGCTAGCACAAGCAAGGAACAAAAGAGGTGATAGGGAAACGCATTTGGAGCTTGGAATACTCAAAGATTTGAAGCTTCTCTCCATCTTCTTGCTTGGCCGAAACTTCATCCTTGGAGGCTCAAGGATCCTCATCACCATTTTCGTCACATAGCTTTGTAAGTATGTTTCCGCCATCCTTCAAGCTTTGCATGTATGATTATTGTATTTCTATTGCTTAATCTTTCCTTGGGACTAATTATAGAAACCAACAATGGTATCATTGAGCTAGGTTTAAGCATGAAATACATTAGGGTTAATTTGGGGAAAATTGATTGAAGCATGTTCTTGTGGAATTGGATGCTAAAGTATGCTTATATGTATGTTATTTGATATATTACATGATCAATTTTAACAAAAATGCATTGGATGATTTTTCCCCAAAATGTTGTCTTGGCCGAATGTGGAGGTGCTTCCATTGGATTGGATTTTTTCATGCATGAGCTTATTTGATGACTTAAGCATGTTTAAATGTATGATATTTGATATAATACATGATTAATTTTGGAAAAATGCATTGGATGATTTTTCCCCAAAATTGATGTCTTGGCCGAATGTGAGGCACTTCCATTAAGTTGAATTTTTGCATGCACAAGTTCATTGGATGATTTGAGTGTGCTTAAATGTTAGTAATATGAAGTAATACATGATCAATTTTGAGAAAATTGTATTGGATATTTTTTCCCCAAAATTGATGCATTGGCCGAATGTGTAGGTCATTTGAAGATTTGGAATTTTTCATGCACAAGTTTATTGGATAACTTAAGCATGATTAAATGTATGATATTTGATGTAATACATGTTCAATTTTGAGAAAAATACATTGGATGATTTTTTCCCTAAAGTTGATGCTTGACCGAAAATTGAGGTCTTTTCACTATTATTGAATTTTTGCTTTCAAGTTCATTGGATGACCTAAAATCTATATGTATGTTAGATTAGTGATTCAATTGGATTGAAAAACAAATCGAACCGCAAAAATCTCTCTTGGCCGAATACAACATGACATGTTAAAGGACTTGATTTTTGTTCAAATAAATGTTAGACAAGTGTTTTGAACAATTGATGAATAATAAATTAAATTGGTATTTTTGAAATATTTGATTTAATGAATTAATCATGCAATTACACTTTAATCAATTGAATTTTAAAATTTGGAATATTAAAATTTAATTAATGGGCTTTTATGTTTATTTGGGCCTTATGGGCTTGAAATTGATTTTGTGGCACTTAAGGGTGATTCCTTATTTGGGCTTGGTAATTGGGTTTGACCCACATTGACCAAAGCCCAAGCCTTTATAAATCAATTGAAAGCCCATCGGACTTTAATTAAACAAACATTGGATGTTAGTTGGGCTTGGAGACCCAATTTGATAAGATTTAGAATCTAATCTTTAAAAGCACATTAAAAGTGTAAACATTTAATTTGGAATTAAATAAATTGAATTAATATTGAATACCGCTTAAATTGGATTTAACGAGTAGTTCGATATAATTCATGAATTCGTACCTTATGTACTTATTCTCAAACGAGTTGGACTCGCGCAAAATCAAACCGTTGATTGAACATTGGATGATCATTTAAATAAAGACTAATTAATTGGATTTGATTGGTTGTATAGCATGTCTTGAATGAATATACATGTATGTGATGAATGAATAGTGTATAGCGGATGGATATTAGAAGGGAAAGGGTAATTTTAGAAATTATTGTAAATTTAGAATTTATAAATTGGACCTGCGTGTCCAGCCTTATCTCTTTTATCTCTTTGTATTCTCTTCTCACCTAATTCCCCTCAATGTAAATGAGGTTTCTCTTATTGTATTATGTAATTGGGTAGAAGTAGTATATTGCTAGCGGGGAGTGGAAAGGGAGTGATTTGTTCTAGGAACAAATTGTTTTATATATCCATCCGTATATCACTATTAATTTATTTTATGCACTTTATGATGTTTTAGAAGCATGCTTAAGGGTGTATGATGATGAGACCTAACAAAGATAATAAATTGATTGCAATTTACGCATAAAACCCTCAATTTATATTAAGCGATTATCCTTCCATTGAATGATTCTTGTTCAAGATCCAATTGGCATTGGTTTGTTGGCCAAAGTCAAGACCTTGTCAATTAGGATGTACTTGAATCATGAGAGTTTTGTTCCACATCGGTGTCTTGTCCAAGTTGTGATTTGTTGGCCAAAGTCAAGATCACTTCTTGTCCAACGACATTGATTACGAAACTATCCTTGTCAATGGGTCCCGCTTAACTGGAATCATTAGGTTTGTTGTGCCAAAGCCAAGGCCTAGATGATTCGGAGGATATGGTTAGAAAATGTATAAGATACATTGGCATATGCAATATGTTTAGGACTTGGATGTCCACCTAACCGGATCTAGGAATTGGATTGGATCCAATTGATCTGTGAGATCTACCTAGTTAAATAGCATACAGCTTGTTGGCCAAAGTCAAGGTTGTGTGTTATTTAACGGGATCCTAGCCCACTAGGAAATAGGATTTCCCGAATTCTCAACAGAGGGTTAGAGACTTGATAAAAATAGTGGGAGGCTAGTATTGAATTTGCAATTTCATTCAGATACTTAGCCTTACGCGTCTTTCAAAAATTATTTTGTTTAATTAATTAAAATTAGTTGGACTAATTCATTGTTATTTTTTGTAACAGTTTGACTGTACCCATTTTATCGTTAACTAGATAGTTGGACTATCGTAGTTAAGATGGCAAGCAAGGTAAGTGTCCGAGACATCATCATGGGTGACAATGTCTTTAA
The DNA here is from genome assembly GCA_019454045.1 of Zanthoxylum bungeanum. Classification (NCBI taxonomy): domain Eukaryota; kingdom Viridiplantae; phylum Streptophyta; class Magnoliopsida; order Sapindales; family Rutaceae; genus Zanthoxylum; species Zanthoxylum bungeanum. The sequence goes on along the minus strand of SKCR01040148.1, from coordinate 652,057 downwards.
GGGCACAAACTTCGCTGATTGGGAAATGAACCTAAGGATAGTCCTTGGGGCTGAGAGGATGCTGTACACTATACAAACACCTCTCCCGCCTAAGCCCACTGATCCACTTGAGCTGGAGTTATGGAAAACTCACAGCAGTGATTGTGACACACAGCTCAGGCTATTATGTTAGCTTCGATGACTCAGCACTTTCGTCGCCAAAATAGGGACTTGGATCCTTATAATATGATGGCTAGACTGCGAGATCTCCACCGCTCCAATAAGCGGATGGGGAGATATGAGTTGGTGAAGAAACTCTTCCGCGCCCGAATGACTGAAGGCGCATCAGTTGAGGCCCACGGGACTCAAATGATCGCCGATATTGATGAGTTGGCCAATATGGGAATAGTCTTGGAGGCTGAGCTGATCGTAGATATGATCTTACAGTCACTTCCTGATACTTGGAAACAAATCATAATCAACTACAAGTTGATGGATACGGATGACACTCTTGGAGAACTGTTATCCATCTTGAAAGAGTCTGAAAAAGAACTCCACAAAGGGGGCAAGCGCGAGGCGCACTTTACATCGACCTCTCAGAGGCCAAAGGCTGGGCCCAAAGCTACTGGAGGGGTGAGGAAGAAGAAACATAAGAAAAAGGCTAAAGGCAAGTCGACAAAAGCTTCTGGGAAGCCAAGGGACAAATCTCAAGATGTCTGCCTCAACTGCGGCAAGAAGGTCACTGGAAACGTGACTGCCGAATGGGCAAAGGACACAAGGAGGATATCAAGGCAGGCAAGGCACTAGCCTCTGGTATGTTTGTTATTGAGATAAATATGACTACTTCTAGTTTTAAAAATTGGATTTATTCTGGTTGTGCTGCTCATATTTGTACTGATTTGCAGGATCTACAGGATAGCAGGATGCTGACTTCAGGGGAGATTGACCTACGAGTCGGAAACGGAACTCCAGTTGCTGTTTTGGCTGTAGGGACTTTTGTTTTGGAATTGCCCTCGGATATGCTTACTTTTGAACTGTTTAGTTCTTTTCTTTTGTATTTACTATTTTGACTAGGAATATCATATCTGTATCTTTGTTAACCCAGCATGGGTACACTTTTGTATTTAGAAACACTGGGTGTTATTTATATAAAAATGATGCAGAAATTTGCACTGCTGTTGCAAACAATGGCCTTTATATTTTGAATATAATGAATCTCCTAAACATAAAATAACAAACAAAAGGCTCAAAAGGAGTAATCTAAAAGATGAAGCTTACATGTGGCATTATCGTCTAGGACACATCAACAAGACTCGCATATCCACACTTTCGAAGAGTGGGTACTTGGACGAATTTGATCTTAATTCATATGATGTCTGCGAATCTTGTCTTTTAGGCAAAATGCCTAAATCACCTTTTAGTGGTAAAGGTGAACGTGCCACAGAACTGTTAGCTCTCGTTCATAGTGACGTATGTGGGCCCATGTCTAGCCAGGCTAGAGGTGGATATCATTACTTCGTAACCTTTACGGATGATGCATCTCGTTATGGTTATGTGTATCTAATGAGACACAAGTCGGAAACTTTTGAAAAATTCAAAGAGTTTCGACACGAAGTAGAAAAACAAACAGGCAAGAGTATTAAAACATTGCGGTCGGACCGTGGTGGCGAATACTTAAGTTATGAGTTTCAAGATTACTTGAAAGAAAATGGTATTCTTTCACAGTGGACTCCTCCTGGAACACCGCAATTAAACGGTGTGTCTGAACGGAGAAACCGTACCTTGTTAGACATGGTAAGGTCGATGATGAGTCGCACTGAGCTACCTATATCCTTCTGGGGATACGCTTTAAACAGTGCAGTACTTATTTTGAATAAGGTTCCGTCAAAGTCTGTTGAACAGACTCCATATGAGATATGGACAGGGAAGAAACCAGGTTTCTCTTTCCTGAAGATTTGGGGATGCTGGGCATATGTTAAACGTTTGGAAGGTACCAAACTAGAACCCAAATCAGATAAATGCCTTTTCGTAGGATATCCTAAGGAAACCAAAGGATATTACTTCTATCACCCACAAGAGAACAAAGTATTTGTTGCTCTACATGCATTTTTCCTTGAAAAGGAATTCCTAGATGCAGTGGTAAGTGGGAGGAAAGTAGAACTTGATGAAAATCCTAGTGATACTGTTCCTGGCAATGAATCATCGACGGAACATGAACAGACCATCCAGGATGAGTCTGTACCACAATCTTCATATACACAAGGACCGCGTAGGTCGGAGAGAGTCAGGACAGTACCTGAGAGGTATGGGTACCTGATCTCGCCTCATGTGGATATTAATCTTATTGAGGATAAAGAACCATCTACGTATGAGGAAGCAATACAGGATATTGATTCCGCTTTATGGCAAGATGCCATGAAGTCCGAGATGGATTCCATGTATGCCAACCAAGTTTGGACACTGGTTGATGCACCAGAAGGCGTAAAGCCTATTGGATGCAGATGGATCTTCAAGAAGAAGACCGACATGGATGGCAACGTACAAACGTACAAAGCTAGGCTTGTAGCAAAGGGGTATCGTCAACAATATGGTATTGATTATGACGAAACTTTCTCACCCGTTGCCATGATTAAATCCATTCGGATAATGCTTGCAATAGCTGCATATTTCGATTACGAGATATGGCAGATGGACGTTAAAACCGCTTTCCTTAACGGAAACCTTTTGGAGGATGTTTATATGCAACAGCCTGACGGTTTTATCGTACCTAGACTTGCAAACAAGGTTTGTAAGTTAAATCGATCCATTTATGGATTGAAGCAAGCATCACGATCATGGAATCAGCGTTTTGATGAAATCATAAAAGAATATAATTTCGTGCAAAACAAATGACCCTTGTGTATACAAGAAGGTTAGTGGGAGAGCACTGACTTTTATTGTCCTTTATGTCGACGATGTATTGCTTATAGGCAATGACATTCCCATGCTAACGTCGGTGAAAGCTTGGCTTTCATTAAAATTCTCCATGAAAGATCTGGGAGAAGCAGCCTTTATTCTGGGAATAAAGATCTACCGGGATAGATCTAGAAAGCTGCTTGGACTCTCCCAGAGTACATATATTGACAAAGTGTTGAAGCGATTCAACATGGATCAATCCAAGAAGGGATTGATGCCGATGTTACGTGGTATATCTCTATCTAAGAACATGTGTCCTAAGACACAAGAAGAGAGAGATAACATGAGTCGGATACCGTTCGCCTCGGCAGTCGGATCGATCATGTATGCCATGATATGTACACGACCTGATGTGTCATATGCTTTGAGCATGTGCAGTCGCTATCAGGCCGATCCAGGTGAAGGTCACTGGATGGCAGTTAAGAATATCCTTAAGTATCTTAGACGAACTAAGGATGCTTTCTTAATTTACGGAGAAGGAGATCTTGTGGAATCTGGGTATGCTGATGCAAGTTTCCAAACCGACAAGGACGACTTCAAGTCGCAATCCGGGTACATTTTTGTTTGAATAACGGGGCGGTGAGCTGGAAATCTTCCAAGCAAGATACTGTTGCCGATTCAACAACTGAAGCGGAGTACATTGCTGCGTCGGAAGCAGCAAAGGAGGCAGTTTGGATCCGAAAGTTCCTAATTGGATTAGGAGTAGTTCCATTAGCAGCTGAGCCCGTTCCATTGTATTGTGACAATAACGGGGCTATAGCACAAGCTAAGGAACCAAGGTCTCATCAACGATCCAAGCATGTTCTTCGGCGTTACCATCTGATTCGGGAAATTATACATCGTGGCGATGTAAAGATCGAGAAGGTCGCATCAGATAAAAACATTGCAGATCCGCTGACGAAGGCTGTTTATCCGCAAGTGTTTGAACGACATATCAATAGTTCAGGTATTAGATGCTTGAGTGACTGGCTATAGGCCAAGTGGGAGATTGTTAGACATTATGACCCATAGCGTCACTGTTTTGTAAATGATATTGTATTATTGTACAAAATTAACTATGTGATAATGAAATTGCCTTTTGCCGTTTTGTAAAATTATTTACTTTGATATATTAATGGCAAAAGTCCGTATGATTAGTTCCGTATTGAGATGATATGAGACAGTATCAATATAAAAGGTTTAATCATTAAATATCCCTAGTCGGAGTATTATCGAGATCGGACATCGATAATGCGGAATAGACTAGTATTGCATTTGTGCATGTTGTGAGGGCACAACGGCATAGTTCTCATATATTTAAGTATTGGATACTTATGCAAGTGCGATAGGAGGTTGTGTTTTACCGATGGTACGGAAAACAGCTTCGCTCTGGATAGACCCCGCGGAATCCCATTGGTAGTATGTCTGCGTGTCTATGGGAGGCCGCATCAGGGTAGGTGTATATGGTCTTAACCTGAGACTTGCATCGCTAGTACTTGCGACAATCGGTAAACTTTGGTTTTGGTGGTTGGGGACTTTAACCGGTTCTGTGTTCACCACTTCTGGGTTTATCAGGAATCGTAGTGTACTGGGTGTGATGTCAAGATGGAAGTATCACTTCAGACATATGGAGTTGATGATCGCGCAGGACACATAACTAGTACTCTATAAAAGGTTGCAACCGTCGGGACAATATGACTAGGTCAGGATTGTCCGATTTAAAGAGACTAGTTGTTTGATGTCCGATATATGTTTCGTACGGGGCAGACACACTTCCAGCCCCAGGCCTAACATGTGATCGTTCGATACTGGATCGATGTACGCGATACTACGGTATACTACGCTTGATATAGATCTAATATTCCAGTAAGAATATTTCTGGAGAATTGGGTAGGCATGGCGCTTTGCTAGAAGCCAACCTTGTCTTGTGAATCGGTAAAACCGTAGTACGAGGTACGTACGTGTTTGGATTATCCAACGACCGTATTTACTCTGCCAACATATCCGGAGATCTCTTGGGTCGCTTCCTGAAGATTCACCTATGACGTTTGATTCGAACCTTATTAATCTTGGATTAATTGCGGAGAAACTTTATCTTGGATAAAATGCCTTATTAGGAGAGAGAGAGAGATCGATTAATTTGGAATTAATAGATAAAATAATATATTCGATATATTATTAAACGAAATTAGATTTCGACGCGGAATTAAAATCGGATTTTAATTCGGGCAAACGAATTAATTTAGAATTAATTCATTAGCGAACTGAATAGTAATTTCGCAAGGCGTAATTATTTAATTCACGTCGCAACGGAAATTCGTTAATTCGGAATTAACGAAACCGAGCCCGAAAGTGCTTGCGGACACATTCGTATTTTGAATCGAGTGATATCCGCAAATCACATCGCGATATCTCATTACTTAATACGAATAGATGGTGGATGTATCTAGTCACCTTTGAGGGATGATACATTGTCTCTAATCTCAAAGTGTGGTAATGATGGCAAATGATGGATTTCATTTTGGAGGGAAAGCCATGCACGGTTTTGAAGGATTTTTTGCATTAAAAATTCTTTTGGTATTAGATATCATATCACTTTTCATTTCCTTTGTCTCTCACTCACGGTTTTTGGCATGCAAAGGGAACAAAATTAAAAGTGAAACACTCTCATCTCTTCTTTCTCTCTCTTGCTCACGCCGTGAGCTGCACATACAAAGGCAGAAAATTGTTTTCTCATTCTCCATTTTTGCTAGCACAAGCAAGGAACAAAAGAGGTGATAGGGAAACGCATTTGGAGCTTGGAATACTCAAAGATTTGAAGCTTCTCTCCATCTTCTTGCTTGGCCGAAACTTCATCCTTGGAGGCTCAAGGATCCTCATCACCATTTTCGTCACATAGCTTTGTAAGTATGTTTCCGCCATCCTTCAAGCTTTGCATGTATGATTATTGTATTTCTATTGCTTAATCTTTCCTTGGGACTAATTATAGAAACCAACAGATTCATCATAGATGAACTATTTGTGTTCCATTAAGGACTTCGTGCCTTGAACAGTATTACTCCGATTTCATCGAGTATCAATATCCTCCCACTGACCACTGCATATCGGTATTCCTCTTAGAAAACCGCATGTGAGCAAAAATCACATTGTTCTCATGTGAGATTTTAAGTACTATACTTATGGTTTCCCTTAGGATAACCTATATTGGCACTTATCCAATTTGGGTCCTTAGTTTGGTATCATCCAAACGTTATGCCTGGCATACCCAAATTATCAGGAATGAAAAACCTCGTTTCTTCCCTGTTCATATCCTATATGACATCTGTCAAACAGATTTATATGGAACCTTATTCTAAATAAGTTATTGCACTGTTAAAACTTATCCGTTGAAGGAAATGGTAGCTCAGAGCGACTCATGATTAGCCTTATCATGTCTAACATGATTCGGTTAATCCGTTCGGACACACCGTCTAACTGACGTGTCTCGGGAGGAGTCCTCATTTGAAAGAATACTATACTCTTTCAAGTACATATGAAACTTACTGCTTAAGTATTTTCCAATACGGTCTTACCGTGGCGGCATAATACTATAGCCGATCTGTTTATTTACTTCGTGTCGAAACTTCAAAAGTTTACGATATGTGTTCTTTAAAAGAAACACATAACCATAACGTGATGCCATATCCGTTAAGGTCACGAAATATTCATGTTCACATCTAGCCTAGCTAGATATGGGCCCACTTACTTCACCATGAATAGGGCTAACAGATCGGTGGCCCTTTTACTATTACCAAGTAAATAGTATTTTAGGTACTTTACCTAATAAACTAGATTCGCAGACCTTATTTGAATAGTCAAATCAGTCCTAGTACCCACTCTTCAAAAGTGTGGATATACGAGTCTCGTTAAATTGTGTCCTAGACAACAATGCCACAAATAAGTCTCTATTGATCAAATCAATTTGAGCTATTTATTTGTCATTTTATATGTTTGAGATTTTATTTATATTCAAAATATAAATTCTGTTATTTACATCTAATGTATTTATCTCAGTATCATCTTTATATAATAAAACACTTAGTGTTCTATAATATAAAGGTTTTATCCGCAACGGATTAAACACTGATATAGAGATAATGTCTCTAGTCAAACTAGATACATTATAACAGTTCCTAATTTAAGTACACACCCGAAGGGTAGTTCCTAAACTTAGGTATCTACGGTCGAAACAGCGACTTTCGTCCCGTTTCCGATTCGCAGAGCAATCTCAGCTTGAAGTCAGTATCCTGCTCAAAGCAGATTCTGAACATCAATACATATATTTTATGTACCACACTAAGTATTTAAAATCTAATTTCAATACTAGCTGTGAACATAACTAAGACAAACATTTTTAAAGTAAGAGCCTTGCCCTTTCTTTAATTCCTTCGTGTCTGCCATATCCAAATGGTAGTCACTTTGGGATATGTCAATTATCCTTTTCAATATTTCAGAAACCTTAGGCCAAGCCTTGGGTTTTAGAACATCGAAATGATGTGCACCTCGTGCTACATGCCCAATTGCAAACTTTGACTTTATCTCATCTAGAATAGTCAATTAATTTTCCAAGAATTATAAATTGCAATTTTAATACTTCTTAAATCTAAAATTAGATTTATGACAAGTATATTAAATTAAGCATTAAAGTCATCATCACATAAATCTTCCAAAGATTTTACGCTCTACTTATTTTGCTTAATTTTAGGCTTAAGGTATAATAAGTTATTTTATCAAATAAAGTAACCTATTATTTATTCCCAATTTGAAAATTAAATCATTTAAAATATTTTAATCCCAGATTATATTTTAAATATCCAACTTTTCAATTTTATCTTGATTACAATAGTCCAACTATTTAATCAACGATTAGTGGTACTATATATATTATAATGATTATAATAGTCCAACTATATAATCAAATATAATTCAAATTAATTAACCTCAATTACATTGATTACTATAATCCAATTATAAAATCAACTGTAAACTGAAATTAATTAATTCAAATATATTAATTAATAGAATCCAATTATATATAATCAAGTATAATACAGTCCAACTGTTTATTAAAACAACAATTTAAATATTAGTCTAACTAACATTTAATCTAATGACGAAATAATTTAAATGAGCGCCTATGGCGAGTAATTGAACGAATATTGCAAATTCAATTCTTGCCTCCCACTATTTTTCGGCGAGCCTCTAACCCTCTGTCGAGTACTCGGGAAACCGTGTTTCCTAGTGGGCTAGGATCCCGTTAAATATCACACAATCTTGACTTTGGCCAACAAATTGTATGATAATTAACTAGGTAGATCTCGAAGATCAATTGGATCGCATCCAACTCCTAGATCCAGTAGGTGGACATCCAAGTCCCAAACATATATCTTATATATGCCTATACATCGAATGTATACCCTAACCTTTTTCCTCTGAATCAACTAGGCCTTGGCTTTGGCACAACAAACCTAGTGATCCCAGTCAAGCGCGGACCCATTGACATGGAAGCTTCGTAATCAATGTCAATAGACAAGAAGTGGTCTTGACTTTGGCCAACAAACCACAACTTGGACACGACACCGATATGGAACAAAGCTTCGTGATTAAAACACATCTTCGACGGACAAGGGCTTGACTTTGGCCAACAACCCCTGCCAATCTCGGATCTTGAGTAAAAATCACTCAATGGAAGGAAAATAAACGCTTGATATTTAACGAGGGTTTTTCGCGTGCAAATTGGCTACCAATTTTAATTATCTTTGTTAAGGTCTCATCATCATACACCCTTAAACATGCATTCTAAACACATAATAAAGCGCATATGATAAAATAAAATAATAATGATATGCGGATGGATATTTTACATTGATCCTAGATCAAATCTCTCATTTTCTCTCTCCCGCTAGCACTAATATTTCTTCTACCCGTTACACTACACTTCTAAAGAAACCTCATTTACATTGAGGGGAATAGGTGAGAAGAGAATACAAAGAAATAGGAGATAAGGCTGGACTCGCAGGTCCAATTAATAAATCAAATTTATTACAATTTCCAAAATCGCCCCACCCGACTAATATCCATCCGATATACATTATTCAAACATCACAACCATGTATTCATACAAGCATGTTATCAATCAATCAATCAAATTAATTAATCTTGATAATTCGTGATCATCCAATGTTCAAACAAAGGTTTATTTTATAAAGTGTAATATTTAATTTGGAATTAAATAATGAATTAGAATTAAATACGTATTAAATTGGATTTAATCATGTAATTTAATTTAATTAGTAGAAATCGTACTTTGAGTACGTGTTCGCAATACTCTAATTTTAATTCCGCGTCGAAATCCAATTTAGAATTAATTCGTTAGCGACGTGAATAGTGATTTCGCTAGGCGTAATCATTTAATTACGACGCGACGGAAAATTCGTTAATTTGGAATTAGCGAACCCGAGCCCGAGAGTGATTGCGAGCGCATTCGCATTTCGAATTCGAGCGCGGCACGCAAGTCACATCAAGCGTCAAATCGCTAGTCGCATCAATCGTCAAGTCACTTGTCACTTTGAGTGATGTGACATGACATGTTGTCACTTTATTAAAGTGGATGGATTTGATGTGAATAGTTGATTTGAGTTGATGAAAAGCTTTTAAAAGCTTGAAATGAAATATAACATTATTTATTTCTTGCTTTTTGACTTTTGTATTAAAAAGTAATATATCGAATATATTAATTTTATCGATTAATTCCAAATTAATCGTTCTCTCTCTTTAATTAATATTTTATCCTAGATAAAATATCTCCGCAATTAATCCCAGATTAATTTTCTCTCTCTTCCAATTAATCCCAGATTAATTAAGTGCGAGTTATACATCATCGGTGAATCTTCAGGAAGCGACCCATGAGATCTCCGGATATGTTGGCAGTAAATACGGTCGTCGGATAATCCGAACACGTAAGTACCTCGTACTACGTTTATACCGATTTACAAGACAAGGTTGGCTTCTAGCAAAGCGCCATGCCTACCCAATTCTCCAGAAATATTCTTACAGGAATATATAGATCTGTATCAAGCGTAGTATACCGTAGTATTGTGCATATCGGCCCAGTATCGGATAGTCACGTGCTAGGGCTGGGGCTGGATAAGTGTCTACCCCGTCCGAAGCACATGTCGGATGTCTGGTAACTAGTCTCTATAATCGGATATGCATGACCTAGTCATAACATCCCGATGGTTGCGCAACACTTAAGAGCACTAGTACCGTATCATGCGTGACATCATCTCCAATATGACTGAAGTGATACTTCCGTCTTGACATCACACCCAATACACTACGACTCTCTGATAAACCCAGAAGTGGAGTACGCAGAACCGGTTAAAGCCCTGTACCACCAAGACCAAAGTCTATCGATTATCGTAAGTATTAGCGATGTAAGTCTCAGGTTAAGACTATACACACCTACCTTGATTTCGGCCTCCCATAGACACATAGTCATAATACCAATGGGATTCCGAGGGGTCTATCCAGAGCGAAGCTGTTTCCCGTACCATCGGTGAAACACGACCTCCTATCGCACTTGCATAAGTATCCAATACTTATATATATGAGAACTATGCCGTTGTGCCCTCACAACGCGCACAAGTGCAATACTAGCCTATTCCGCATTATTGATGTCCTATCTCGATAATACTCCGGATAGGGATATTTAATGATTAATCCTTCGTGGACTGATACTGTCTCATATCATCTCAATCCAGGAACTAATCATATGGACCTCTCTTCATTTATATATCTATGGTGATTTAATCACAAATGATGAGAGTGCAATTTCCTTGTCACATAGTTAATTTGCTACAACAACACAATGATCTGTGCAAATAGTGACGCTATGGGTCATTTTATCCAACAGGGAAAGCATGTCATCTGCCAGTGGAGCTTGAACACAAAGCGTACTGGGCACTGAAGAAGTTAAATCTTGATCCACAAGCAGCATGAGAAAAATGACTCCACCAACTAAATGAATTGGAGGAATTTCACCTACAGGCTTATGAGAATGCCAGAATATACAAAGAAAAGACCAAGAAGTGGCATGATCGAAAAATAATGCGCAGACAACTAGAACCAAGGCAGCAGGTTTTGTTATACAATTCAAGGTTGGAACTTTTCCCTTGAAAGCTGAAATCAATGTGGTCGGGTCCATTTGTGATTACTCAGGTTTTACCATATGGAGCTGTTGAGTTACTTGATCCCAACACCAACGATCCATTCAAAGTTAACAGTTAGTGTGTCAAGCACTACTGGCGAGAATTATTTGAGCAACAAAAAGAAAGTGTCGCACTTTCAGATCCAGCCTAAAGTTCGGGCAGTCATGTCTAGCTGATGACATTAAACTTATCGCTAGTAGAGACACAACCCATGTAAATTGTGTATATATTCAGATTTGGTGTGTTTTATTTTTTGTGCGTTTAATTTTTGTAGGTAAAGTCACATTTCAGGATAGAAGACGTTCTCACAAATCTTCACAAGCAATTTCCTTCTCTCATTCAAAACTCTCTGATGAAAGTCTACAAAGCTCGCTTGGAACGAATGAGACTTCTGATGCTCAAAGGTATTCCTAATGACATTCGTTGGATTATTGAAGCATGGGTCCGCTTGGCAGGTGAGTCCTCTGGTTTAGGAAGAAGCAACTATGCTAAGAAAAGAAGAGCTAAAAGACTAGGTGTTTGCTATAAATGTGCACGCATGACATGTAATACTCGTTATCGTTCTTTAGGAATGGTGTCTGATAACCGTGAAGATAAAATTAAATTCATTATGACTCTTGAGACGCATTCCAGTGGATATGTGTATCACGCAATTCGCATGTTACATGCATAATTCCAAAAAGAAAAATAACATTTAAGTCTCGTGAATCTGACTCTAAAAGACCCTGTTTGCCAATTTATAAGAAAATTGGATGGGAAGCTTGTCCTTGACGTATAGACATCATTCAAGCCGTTATTTTTTGTAAATATTATTATCTCTTTGTATTTATCTAATAATTATGATTTGTTTTGTTATTTTCTTTTATTTTCTCCGACATGATCCCTACTTTCACGATATATTTTACCGTTTAGCTAATAATTATCATTTGTCAGGTACTAGTGCTATTATTACTCACTTTTTTTCAGGTTCTATAAATTCAACTCATTATTGCACTCTTGAAGCCATCCAGACTTGAGAAAAAAATACATAAAAAAACAAAAATGGAAGCAACTTAAAGAAGACGAGTTGTAAACATTTGTGTATTTTGTGGTTCTAGTGCTGGTTCTAAACCAGAATTCGTAGCGGTAGCACAAGAATTGGGTCGAGTCATAGCTGAAAGGAATATGCACCTAGTATATGGTGGCAATCTTGGACAAATGGGGTACGTTTCAAGGGCCATACAGGAAGAAGGTAGTCAAGTTCTTGGAATCATCCCAAAACCTTTAGCAGAGGTGAATCTGTTAGGGATATGCCCTATACCCAACTTGTGGATAGGCTATATGTACATTTATTTGTAATATTTTCATTAATTAATAAAATGGCAATCTTTATTATACGTGTCTTACATAACTTATACAAATCATCACACACTGTAATAAAGCCTTTTGAGTAATAAGATGATGACTTCCACGCCTTGTGAATAATCTAGGCGTTCACAAAGCGGAGAGACTAGCATGATGATATGATCTGCCCTTAAGTGGGGTAGCCGATCTCATAGGCTACTAGCGGAGATCCGTCTGCTTGGTGTATCACATGGATACATGAGTTACTCGTGTCCATCGAACTGACAGCTTAAAGTTTTCACACGGAGTGTTTATCCCATGTGTCTGTGAGAACTTTCATGTATCGATTATATGACTAGTCCTTAGACTTGAGGTCTTTACAATATTATGTGTGGATCAAATAACTTTGACATTCTCCTTCCCCGGTTCAAAGATCCGGTCATAAGGGTATGATTGGGTCATTTGTTGAAACACATGAAGTTTGTAAGGATACAACAGAGAATCGCCACTCTCTCGGATAATATTTTCTTATAAGAGTAGTATTCCATTTCGCGGGTTGATATGTGTGATCAGTGCTTGAGACTGTGGCCGCAGCAGAAGAATCATGTGAGATTCTTGGGTTAGCACGATTCATGACACTGTCAACATCATACCTTTGACTATATGGGTAGACACAATCCATACACTAGGTCAAATGGTGGGGATACAGTAAGGCGAGATACCGTATCATATGTAAATCGCATACCGAATGGGTGTATATATATATATATCTTTCCTTCTCATTTGGGGGCCTTGGCATATTGCTAGATGTCAACCTTGGTCATTGAAATCGAACGACCATCTGATCAGAGGATAATTTATGTTCGATTAAATTATCACGATTCATTTCATGTCCAACTTGAGGGAAACCCAAAAGGTCACACACAATAAAGTCGAAATCAATGGTTAACAGTGTACAGTACAAATTTAACAGCATATATGATTGCTGTAGGAATTGTTCATAAATGGTTCAATGTGTTTAATTATTGAACAGATCATTTATGAGGTTCTATAGTGGCTTAGGGATTGGTGAATGACGATAGGGGCACTTTGGGAATTGGAAAAAATAAATAAATAAATAAACATGAATAGTAACATGAATAGTAATTTTTTTTATTTGTTATTTGTTTTGAATTCCAATTCGGCCCAAACTCTTATTAGGGTTTTATAATCTCATTAAACCACTAAATTAAGATCCAATGGCTAAGATTAACTTAGCATTTATCCCACATCGGATTCTTAATTAATTTTGTTGTCGTTGGAGCACCTATATAAACCCAATGAATTCTTTACAAATTTTTGCACCAAACCTTTCATATCTTGGGTTTATATAAGTGAGCAACTCTAAAGTTTAAGAGTAAGCCACTGATTTTGAGGATCCTTAAGTCTAATTGACTAGAGGAACCTCAAGTTAAAAGTTTTGAGGTATTTGCCTAGGCTAGCACCAATGGCAAAATACATGTGCACTCATGGCGTAGTCTTGCCGTTGAGTTTTGGCTTTAGTGTGTGCATCTTTGGAGGCCACACACTTGGGTGGCTCTTTGGAACGTGGAAGAGCTTGTTGAGTTCGAGAAAAGCTTGTAGATTGGAGGGAGGACTGGAGGAGTCTTCGGTTCATGTAAGTCTTTTTCTTTCTTTATTTTAATTAGAGTTCCTATGATAGTTAGCATGTTTAGGTTTATATTATTTTCATGTTTTATGAGTTTTTATGCTTAGAATATAGAGTAACATGCCTAGGCTTTTAGAATAATCAAAACAAATGGGTCTTGGGCAAAAGGATAGCGGTGTTATAATTTTAATTTTCCGTTGCGCACTCGCGACCGCTTCCCAACAGTGGTATCAGAGCGTCGTTTTTGTTTTGATTAGTTCTCTCTCATTTGAACTCGCAATTGGGTGTGTAAAAGCTCGTTGGAAAGCTAACACCCTGAACTTACTTTTAGGCACAATTTTTGCATGATTTGGTTAAGATTTGAATTGTGAAATTGCATTTAAAATTCAAGCATCTGTAAAAAAATGTGAATAGTAAATTTATTTGATTAAAATAAAATGCAATATCATAATTAAATATTAATCAAAGTTATTTAATGCATAAAATAATTCCAACATATTAAAACTCATATGCTTGATGATTCTATGTATGATTAGAATTGGCATGATTATTTTAGGGTGCAAGCATCTAGAGATTTTCTAAGGAAATAGATAGTGTATTACTTATCCCTTAGCTAAGTAATTATTCTGTGATGAACTTAGAGATTTATTACCTTTAAGGCTAATAAATATAAATCACTTGTTTATAATAAAAGACATTATAAAAGATACAAATGGGGTGGCACCAAGGCTTTAATAAAACTTTCCAAACTAAATTTAATTTAACCAAAGGTATTACTAGAGTTAGATAATGATTTGGTGTCTTCCTTCACTCACTACCTTTTTATAGCCAAAAGGAAAAGTTGTGAAGACATCTAGATAATCATTTACTCAAAGCTTACCTTAAAGCATATTTAAAGTGTTGGACTAATTTGGAGGATCTATTGTTTATTCCTATCACCGAGGCAATAAGAGCCTAAGAGGTAAGGGTATTTAAGAGAGTTCGCTCCACCCTCCCTCTGGGGAATTTTCAATGGAGGAATCCATTTGACAGTTATTCACTTAAACTTTCTAAAATCCCTAATAATAATTAAAGTCTAAAATTTGCCTCCCATTGTAAAGTATAGACCGAAAGGGCTTAAACCGTATTGGCAGGACTAGGCTTTACGAGACTGACCAATACCAATTTGTCCCTAAATCATACTATTGACAATGGTTTGACTTTTCTGAGTCCTAAGACGCAGCGACCCTTAGGCGTGGTCTTATAACTTAGTGGCAAAGATTGGGTGTCCACAAGGACTAGCATAAGCTATGGCATGTTTGATTGCCCAACCCAATGATCAAGGAATTGTGATTTATATTATAAATTGGTTGGGAACCATCCTAATTATCGTATTTTATAATGACCGACCATAGTCGGAGTTATGAAATGATGATAATGGGATCCTTGTCCACAAGAAATCCATCATATTAGGGTTGATGCGATTTGCTTAAAATTTTAAAACAATTGAGTGGGAGCAACTTCATAATATTAAAAGCCAATGTTATTATGAAACATTAATGAAAACATATTCCTAATTTTAACATTCTCTCTTAACAGATGGGTTAAAATACTTCACAAACATTCAAATGGCAAATAGAATATCACTTCGTTCCATCCTTGATGAGCATAAGCTCAAATGGGACAACTACAATGACTGGTTTAGAAACCTTAAAATTGTCTTACGACAAGAAAAGATTTTCTATGTTCTTGAAAGACCATTTCCCCCTGAACCCGCAGAAGATGCTGGCCAAAATATATTTGATGCTTGGAAGAAACACGTCGATGATGATGAGCAAGCAGTTTGCATAATGCTTGGCTCTATGTCGGACGAACTTCAGAAAGCTCACGAAGATATGGATGCTCAAACCATCATCTTTCACTTGAAAGAGGTGTATGCAACTTCCGTTCATACTGTGAGATTCCAAATGTCATGTGCCTTATTCCAAACAAGGTATAAGGAATGATCTGTTAGTAGACATGTGCTTAAGATGATTGGCCACATTGAAAAATTGGCCAACCTCAGGTTCATCATGGATAATGAGATAGGTCACTATCTAATTCTTAATTCCTTACCAAAAGACTTCTCTAACTTTATTATGCAGTTTCATTTGTCTAGTAAATAAGCTATTTTAGCAGAATTGCACAATCTGATAAAGCAAGCAGAGAAAGACTTGAAACCGGAGCTTAAAACCTTTGTCATGCTTACGGTTACAGACCTGAAGCCACGAGGCTCAAAGAAAAATAAGGGAAAGGCCAAGGCTCCAGATCACCTAAAGCCCAATGGTAAGGTGGAGAAGAAAAAGGGAAAGGGGAAATGTTTCTTTTGTGGAAAGACGAGTCATTGGAAGAAAGACTGCAGATCCTTGAAAGCCAAGGAAGCTATGGAAGCCCAAGAGGCCAAGAAGCCCAATGCTTCAGGTATGTTGTACATGATTGAACTATATTCTCAAAACTCTGAACCTTCTACATGGGTGTTTGACACCGGTTGTGAGACTCACTTGTGTAACAATGTGCATGGCCTGAGAAACAGTAGGAGACTCCGTCATGAGGAGGTTGAGTTACGCAAGGGTAATGGAGCAAAACTGGCTGCATTGTGCGTGGGGACTTATTCATTAGTTTTTCCGAATGGTTTAGTTTTAGACTTAGAAGATTGTGTTTATGTACCTTCTCTAGTAAAGAACATCATTTCAATTTCTTCTTTATGTAATAAAGGCTTTTCATGCCTAATAAGTTGTAATGAATGTACTATTTATTTCAATGAAATAAAATATGGAGATGGTATTTTGAATAATGGTATCTATGTCTTACAAACTAAAAAAGAATGTTCAACCTCTAATATATACAACGTTAACTCGAATAATCTCAATGAATCACTTCTATGGCACAGCCGCTTAAGTCATTTCAATGAAACAAGATTAACTAAGCTACATAAGGATGGGTATTTCAGAACCTTCAAATATGAACCTTATGGAACTTGTGAGTCTTGTTTACTTGGTAAAATGACCAAATTACCCTTCAAAGGTAAAGGACAGCGTGCAGCGGAGACATTAGAACTCATACACTTTGATGTATGCATACCAATGTCAGTCACCGCTAGAGGTGGATTCTCCTACTTTATTACCTTTATCCATATCTGGAACAACTTCCAGATCTGCCAAGAACTTACGGAGCCAGACTGCTTCCTTAGCTGCTTCACAAGCTACTACATATTCAGCCTCCATGGTGGAGTCAGCAATAAAAGATTGCTTAATGCTCCTCCATACTATAGCCCCACCACCTAGGGTGAACACTGATCCAGATGTTGATTTCCTAGAATCGACATCCGTCTGAAAATCAGAGTCAGTATATCCTCTCAGAATCATATCCTGACTTGTATATACTAGCATATAATTTCTCGTTCTCCGAAGATACTTGAGAATATGTTTCACCGCTACCCAATGATCTAATCCTGGGTTGGATTGAAACCTACTGACTACTCCCACTGCAAAACAGATGTCTGGTCTCGTGCATAACATAGCATATATAAGACTTCCAACTGCAGAAGCATATGGTATATGTCTCATCTCCTCAATTCCTTGAGGTGTCTTAGGAGACTATTCCTTAGACAAATGAATCCCATGTCTAAAAGGTAAATTACCTTTCTTGGAATTCTGCATACCAAATCGCACAAGAATCTTGTCGATATAGGTTGCTTGAGATATTGCTAACAGTAGTTTCTTGCGATCCCGAATGATCTAAATCCCAAGTACATAACTTGCCTCTCCCAAATCTTTCATTTGTAATTGGTTAGCTAGCCAAATTTTCACGTCCGATAATATCTTTACATCATTCCCAATGAGTAAAATATCATCAACGTATAACACAAGGAAAACCACCTTCCCATCAATGATGCGCTTGTAGACACAAGGCTCATCAATGTTCTGCTCAAAGTTATAAGACTTGATCGTAGTATCAAACCTTATGTTCCAAGATCTAGATGCTTGCTTAAGTCTATAAATGGACCTTTGCAACTTGCAAACTTTTTGCTCTTGACCTTGGGTAATGAACCCTTCTGGTTGTACCATATAGATACTTTCATCAAGATTATCATTCAAGAATGCAGTCTTGACATCCATTTGCAAAATCTCATAGTCATAATATGCGGCAATGGAAAGAAGAATCCTGATGGATTTAAGCATGGCTACTGGCGAGAAAGTTTCTTCATAGTCAACTCCCTCTTTTTGGGTATAACCCTTTGCCACTAGCCTAGCCTTGAAAGTCTGTACTTTCCCATCTATTCCTTTTTTTCTCTTGTAGATCCATTTACAACCTATGGGTTTTACTCCATTAGGTTGGTCTACAAGTTCCCAGACCGAGTTAGAATACATGGACTCCATCTCAAGGTTCATGGCTTTGAGCCATTCTTCTTTATCAGTATCATTCATTGCACTACGATAGGTCAATGGATCATCTATACCATCAGAAGATGCAACAACTTGTACCTCACCATTTCCTAGATAGCGTTCAGGTTGTCTTACAACCCTCCCACTACGCCTAGGTGGTATGGTATCGTGATAAACTTGCATCTGACTTTCAGATGTAGAAGGTGTTATATCTTTGTCAACATTTGATAATGATGTACTGGTCGTACCAGCAAGTAACTCCTCAAGTAACACTTTACTTCGAGGTTTGAACTCTCTCATATAGTCCTCCTCAAGAAATATAGCATTTGTCGACACAAATACTTTATTATCTTCTGGACTATAAAAGAATCCACCCCTAGTTTCCTTAGGATAGCCTACAAATAGGCACACCTGTGAACGTGGTTCCAACTTAATAGTCTTGTTCTTTAGCACATGTGCTGGACACCCCCATATGCGGAAATGTCACAAACTAGCTTTATGACCATTCCACAACTCTAAGGGAGTCTTAGAAACAGACTTAGAAGGAACTACATTCAGGATATACATTTCAGTTTGCAATGCATACCCCCAGAATGAACTAGGTAGATTGCTATAACTAAACATTGATCTTATCATGTCTAGTAGGGTTCGATTTCTCTTTTCTGCAACACCATTTTGTTGTGGTGTTCCAGGTGCTGTGAGCTGTGAAACAATTCCATGCTCGACTAAGAATTCCTCAACATCTCTATCAAGGTATTCTCCTCCACGATCTGATCTTAGAATTTTGATGCTTTTACCTAATTGGTTCTCAACCTCAGGACGATACTCTTTGAACTTTTCAATGTATCTGACTTGTGCTGCATTAGGTAAACATACCCATATAACAGAAATCTGGAATAATCGTCATGAAAGTGACGAAGTATTCAAAACCACCTCGGGCTTTTACATTCATCGGTCCGCAAACATCCGAATGTATTAGCTCAAGAGTTTCTTTGGCTCTTATCCCTTTTCCAGTAAAAGGTCTCTTGGTCATTTTTCCTTCTAGATAGGATTCGCATATAGGTAAAGTACCAAGTTTTAACTGATTTAAAACTTCGTTCTTAATTAGTCTATCTATCCGTCAAGGTTAATATGACCAAGTCTAAGGTTCCATAAATAGGTATCATCATGAGAAATCTTTTACCGTTTAGTTTTAGATCTTTCAATCTTAACATTTCAGTATTAAGCAGTGATTCATGCATTACAGCCTAATACATATAGATTATTTTCGGAGTTTCCCGTGCATATATTTTCCATTTCTACTAATAATAACTGACTTATTATTAAATGAAACAGAAAAACCACATTCCATAAGTTTTGTTACATAAATCAAATTCCTGTGAAAACCAGGAATATATAGCACACCATTCAAACATAAATGTAGGCACTGCATTTTTGCATACCAGCCCAATGATGAGCCTCATACGGAGGCACCACCTTTTAAGTCGCGGGAGTCGCGGGAAACGGACAACGGAAGGGAAGGGTCAAGAATTGACATTTTTATTGGATTTGGTTCGCTTGTTCAAGCTTTGGGTTCGCTCGTTCGGTCTCAGTTTTGAATTTACCCAACCCTCATTCACGTGTAATACACACACACAACAAAAATAAACCCTCATTCACAAATAGCCACACAAAAAACCCCACATGCCATTAATCGATAAACAAATAATTCACCAACTTTTCCCTACCCATCACCCACTGAAAGCCACCCATTTCCATAACAATACCAAGCAACAAACCACCAAAGTACCACAACTCCACGTGAGCCATGCCACACTCACACCAATCATGCATCTCACCAAACCAAAAAGCCACATACAAAACAACAAAAAAAACCAAAACCACCATGCCCAAAAACACCATTTCTTCCTTTACAAATTGTCAAAAACCCCACACGTTTTCAGGGCTCCCATCACCGAATTAACTCCATTATTTGCCTCAATCATCCTCCCAATCTTCTCCATTATCTCCCTCATTCATGCCCCATCATCTGGATTATTCACGCACAGCTCACGACCTTCAACCAAAAACCATCATCATCTTCACGGCAAGGGGGATGGAGGCACCTTTCATTGTCTTCAACCCTACATGCACTGCACACAACCACCCTCACTGCCCTTGCACTGATCAAACATAGGATCTATCATTCACGCACCAAGGGAAAGGCACGCACCTTGGAAACACCTTGGAGATCATCCACACAGCAGCCCCTCAACTGGATCCTTATCACAGCCGGTGTTGGTTTCTATTATATGTCCCAAGGAAAGATTAAGCATTCATGAAATACTATAAATGGATATATATAAAAGACTTGAAGCATGGCGGAATCATACTTACAAAGCTATGTGATGAAGAAGATGATCAAATGGTGGAAGCTCCAAGTGTTGGAAGATTCGGCCAAGAGGAGGAAGAAGACTTGAAGCTCCAAGCTCTTGTATTCCAAGCTCTTTGATGGTTTCCCTATCACCTCTTTTGATCCCTTGCTTGTGCTAGCAAAAATGGAGAAATAGAAGATCAAATCTTCCTTGCCCTTGTCAATGGAGTTCTCGGCAATTTGAGAGAGAAGAGAGATTTTGTGTAAAGTCTTAATTGATCTTTGTTTTACCAAAAATCAATTTATATTTATGTTATAATTTATTAAATAAATAATAAATCTATGACATAAACCATGCAATGGCTTAGAGTGTCAAACACTCAAACTCCATGCAAAGCCTTTGAGTGTAATGCACACTATCACCATGCAATGCCTTAGAGTGTTTTGTACACTATTAACATGCAATGCCTTATCAATAAAATAATGCATAAATGACAAGTGTCATGTGGGCCCCACACGTTCCCAAATGAAAGTGGGCCCACGTCCACTCACGCGTTCGGGTTCGATATTTCCGAAATACCGAGCTAGCGTCGCGACGTTAATTAAATCGGATTTAAATAAATAATCGCTCCTAGCGAAATTATTATTTACGTCGCTTACGAATTAATTCTAAATTAACTCGTATGCCCGAATTAAAATCTAATTTTAATTTCGCGTCGAAATCGAATTTCGATTATTATATCGAATACAATAATTTTATCGATTAATTCCAAATTAATCGTTCTCTCTCTCTAAATTAGGCACTTTATCCAAGATAAAGTTTCTCCGCAATTAATCCAAGATTAATTAAGTCCGAATCAAATATCATAGGTGAATCTTCAGGAAGCGACCCAAGAGATCTCCGGATATTTTGGCAGTAAATACGGTCGTCGGATAATCCGAACACGTACGTACCTCGTACTACGTCTTTACCGATTTACAAGACAAGGTTGGCTTCTAGCAAAGCGCCATGCCTACCCAATTCTCCAGAAATATTCTTATAGGAATATAAGATCTGTATCAGGCGTAGTATACCGTAGTATTGCGTACATCGATCCAGTATCGGATGATCACATGCTAGGCCTGGGGCTGGAGATGTGTCTGCCCCGTACGAAACATATATCGGACATCAAGCAACTAGTCTCTTTAAATCGGACAATCCTGACCTTGTCATATTGTCCCGACGGTTGCAACCTTTTATAGAGTCTAGTTCTGTGTCCTGCGTGATCATCACCTCCATATGTCTGAAGCGATACTTCCATCTTGACATCACATCCAGTACACTACGATTCTCGATAAACCCAGAAGAGGTGTACACAGAACCGGTTAAGGTCCCCAACCACCAAAACTAAAGTTTACCGATTGTCGCAAGTACTAGCGATGTAAGTCTCAGGTTAAGACCATATACACCTACCCTGATGCGGCCTCCCATAGACACGTAGACATACTACCAATGGGATTCCGCGGGGTCTATCCAGAGCGAAGCTGTTTTCCGTACCATCGGTAAAACACAACCTCCTATCGCACTTGCATAAGTATCCAATACTTAAATATATGAGAACTATGCCGTCGTGCCCTCACAACGTGCACAAGCGCAATACTAGTCTATTCCGCATTATCGATGTCCAGTCTCGATAATACTACGACTAGGGATATTTAATGATTAAACCTTTGGGGACTGATACTGTCTCATATCATTCTCAGTCCAGGTACTAATCATATGGACTTTCGCCATTTATAAGTCAAAGTAAATAATATTACAAAACGGCAAAAGGCAATTTCATTATCACATAGTTAATTTTGTACAATAATACAATATCATTTACAAACAGTGACGCTATGGGACATAATGTCTAACAATCTCCACTTGGCCTATAGCCAGTCACTCAAGCATCTAATACCCGAACTATGTATGTGTCGTTCAAAAACTTGCTGTAGAACAGCTTTCGTCAGCGGATCTGCAATGTTGTCATCTGATGTGACCTTCTCGACTTTTACATCGCCACGATGTATAATCTCCCGAATCAGATGATAACGTCGAAGAACATGCTTGGACCGTTGATGAGACCTTGGTTCCTTAGCCTGTGCTATAGCCCCGTTATTGTCACAATACAATGGAACGGGCTCAGCTGCTAACGGAACTACTCCTAATCCGATTAGGAACTTTCGGATCCAAACTGCCTCCTTTGCTGCTTCAGATGCAGCGATGTACTCCGCTTCTGTTGTTGAATCGGCAACAGTATCTTGCTTGGAAGATTTCCAGCTCACTGCTCCGTTATTCAAGCAAAAAATGTACCCGGATTGCGACTTGTAGTCATCCTTGTCGGTTTGGAAACTTGCATCGGTATACCCAGATACCGCAAGTTCTCCACCTCCATAAATTAAGAAAGCATCCTTAGTTCGTTTAAGATACTTAAGGATATTCTTAACTGCTATCCAGTGACCTTCACCTGGATCGGCCTGATAGCGACTGCACATGCTCAAAGCATATGAGACATCAGGTCGTGTACATATCATGGCATACATGATCGATCCGACTGCCGAGGCGAACGGTATCCGACTCATGTGGTCTCTCTCTTCCTGAGTCTTAGGACACATGTCCTTAGACAGAGAGGTACCACGTACCATTGGAACCAATCCCCTCTTGGATTGTTCCATGTTGAATCTCTTCAACACTTTATCAATGTATGTACTCTGGGAGAGTCCAAGCAGCTTTCTAGATCTATCCCTGTAGATCTTTATTCCAAGAATAAAGGCTGCTTCTCCCAGATCTTTCATGGAGAATTTTAATGAAAGCCAAGCTTTCACCGACGTTAGCATGGGAATGTCATTGCCTATAAGCAATACGTCGTCGACATAAAGGACAATAAAAGTAAGTGCTCTCCCACTAACCTTCTTGTATACACAAGGGTCATCTGCGTTTTGCACGAAATCATATTCCTTTATGATCTCATCAAAACGCTGATTCCATGACCGTGATGCTTGCTTCAATCCATAAATGGATCGATTTAACTTGCAAACCTTGTTTGCAAGTCTAGGTACGATAAAACCGTCAGGCTGTTGCATATAAACATCCTCCAAAAGGTTTCCGTTAAGGAAAGCGGTTTTAACGTCCATTGCCATATCTCGAAGTCGAAATATGCAGCTATTGCAAGCATTATCCGAATGGATTTAATCATGGCAACGGGTGAGAAGGTTTCGTCATAATCAATACCATATTGTTGACGATACCCCTTCGCTACAAGCCTAGCCTTGTACGTTTGTACGTTGCCATCCATGTCGGTCTTCTTCTTGAAGATCCATCTGCATCCAATAGGCTTTACGCCTTCTGGTGCATCAACCAGTGTCCAAACTTGGTTGGCGTACATGGAATCCATCTCGGACTTCATGGCTTCTTGCCATAAAGCGGAATCGATATTTTGTATCGCTTCCTCATACGTAGCCGGCTCATTATCCTCAATAAGATTAATATCTATATGAGGTGAGATCAGGAACCCATACCTCTCAGGTACTGTTCTGACTCTCTCCGACCTACGCGGTCCTTGTGTATGTGAAGTTTGTGGTACAGACTCATCCCGGATGGTCTGTTCTTGTTCCGTCGTTGATTCATTGCCAGGAACAGTATCACTACGATCTTCATCGAGTTCTACTTTCCTCCCACTTACCACTGCATTTAGGAATCCTTCTCAAGGAAAACCGCATGTAGAGCAACAAATACTTTGTTCTCTTGTGGGTAATAGAAGTAATATCCTTTGGTTTCCCTAGGATATCCAACGAAAAGGCATTTATCAGATTTGGGTTCAAGTTTGGTGCCTTCCAAACGTTTAACATATGCCCAGCATCCCCAAATCTTTAGGAAAGAGAAACCTGGTTTCCTTCCTGTCCATATCTCATATGGGGTCTGTTCAACAGACTTCGACGGTACCTTATTCAAAATAAGTATAGCACTGTTTAATGCGTATCCCCAGAAGGATATTGGTAGCTCAGTGCGACTCATCATTGACCTCACCATGTCCAACAAGGTGCGGTTTCTCCGTTCGGACACACCGTTTAATTGTGGTGTTCCAGGAGGAGTCCACTGTGAAAGAATACCATATTCTTTCAAGTAATCTTGAAACTCATAACTTAAGTATTCGCCACCACGGTCTGACCGTAATGTCTTGATACTCATCCCTGTTTGTTTCTCCACTTCGTGTCGAAACTCTTTGAATTTCTCAAAAGTTTCCGACTTGTGTCTCATAAGATACACATAACCGTAACGAGATGCATCATCTGTAAAGGTTACGAAGTAGTGAAATCCACCTCTAGCCTGGCTAGACATGGGCCCGCATACGTCAGTATGAACGAGAGCTAACAGTTCTGTGGCACGTTCACCTTTACCGCTAAAAGGTGATTTAGGCATTTTGCCTAAAAGACAAGATTCGCAGACGTCATATGAATTGGGATCAAATTCGTCCAAGTACCCACTCTTTGAAAGTGTGGATATGCGAGTCTTGTTGATGTGTCCTAGACGACAATGCCACATATAAGCTTCATCTTTTAGATTACTCCTTTTGAGCCTTTTGTTTGTCATTTTAGGAGATTCATTTATATTCAAAATATAAAGACCGTTATTTGCAACAGCTGTGCAAATTTCTGTATCATTTTTATATAAATAACACCCTGTGTTCCTGAATACAAAAGTGTAACCCTGCTGGGTTAACAAGGATACAGATATAATATTCCTAGTTAAACTAGGCACAAAATAACAGTTCAAAAGTTTAAGTTCATGCCCTGAGGGCAGTACTAAAACAAAAGTCCCTACGGCCAAAACAGCAACTGGTGTTCCGTTTCCGACCCGTAGATCCATCTCCCCTGATGCCAGCACCCTGCTATCATGCAGATCCTGCACATCAGTACAAATATGAGCACCACAACCAGAATCAAAAATCCAATTTTTAAAACTAGAAGTATTCATATTTATCTCAATAACAAACATACCAGAGGCAATGGCCTTGCCAGCCTTGATATCCTCCCTCTGCACAATGCTCATTCGGCAGTCACGTTTCCAGTGACCCCTCTTGCCGCAGTTGAGGCAGATGTCGCGAGATTTGTCCTTTGGCTTCCTAGAAGCCACTGTCAACTTGCCTTTACCCTTCTTCTTGAACTTCTTCTTCCTTGCACCTCCAATTGCCTTGGGGCCACCCTTTGGCGCATGAGAGGTCAATGCAAAATGCGCCTCGCGCTTGCTCCCCTTTAGGAGTTCCCTTTCGGACTCCTTCAGCACAGACAACAACTCTCCAAGAGTGTCGTCAGTATCCATCAACTTGTAGTTGACTATGATTTGTTTCCAAGTATCAGGAAGTGACTGCAAGATCATATCTATAGTCAGATCAGCCTCCAAGACTATTCCCATATTGGCCAACTCATCAATATCGGCAATCATTTGAGCCCCGTGGGCTTCAACTGATGCGCCGTCTGTCATCCGGGAGCGGAAGAGTTTCCTTACTAGCTCGTACCTCTTCATCCGCTTATTGGTGCGGTGAAGATCACGCAATCTTGCCATCATGTTATAGGGATCCAATCCCTATTCTGGCGTCTGAAATGCTGAGTCATTGCAGCTAGCATAACTGACTGAGCTTGGTCACAATCATCACTATGAGTTTTCCATAACTCTAGCTCCAGTGGCTCAGTGGGTTTAGGCGGGAGAGGTCTCTGAATAGTATACAGTATCCTCTCAGCCCCAAGCACTATCTTGAGGTTCATTTCCCAGTCGGCAAAGTTTGTCCCTTTGAAGACATTATCGCCCATGATTATGTCGCGGATATTACCTTTGCCAATCATCTTGACAACTATAGTCCAACTATAAAGTCAACGATGTTATGGGTACAGTCAAACTGTTACATATAAAAATAACAATATATTAGTCCAACTAATTATTTAAAATATTGACGAAATAATTTTGAAAGACGCGTAAGGCTAAATATCTGAATGAAATTGCAAATTCAATAATAGCCTCCCACTATTTTCTTCAAGTTTCTAACCCTCTGTAGACAACTCGGGAAATCGAATTTCCTAGTGGGCTAGGATCCCGTTAAATAACACACAACCTTGACTTTGGCCAACAAGTTGTATGATATTTAACTAGGTAGATCTCGAAGATCAATTGGATCCCATCCAATTCCTAGATCCGGTAGGTGGACATCCAAGTCCGAAACATATATATCTAATACATATGTCAATGTATCTAATACATTTTCCTAACCATTTCCTCTGAATCAACTAAGCCTTGGCTTTGGCACAACAAACCTAATGATTCCAGTTAAGCGGGACCCATTGACAAGGAAAATTTCGTAATCAATGTCGATGGACAAGAGTGATCTTGACTTTGGCCAACAAATCACAACTTGGACAGGACACCGATGTGGAACAAAATCTCATGATTCAAACACATCCTCAATTGACAAAGGTCTTGACTTTGGCCAACAAACCAATGCCAATTTCGGATCTTGAGAAAGAATCATTCAACGGAAGGAAAATCGCTTAATATTGTTTGAGGGATTTTTGCGTAATTGGCAACCAATTATTTATCTTTGTTAGGTCTCATCATCATACACCCTTAAGCATGCTTCTAAAACATCATAAAGCGCGTAAAGTAAAGTAATAGTGATATGCGGATGGATATATAAACAACTTGTTCCTAGAACAAATCACTCCCTTTCCTCTCCCCGTTAGCACTATTCTACTTCTACCCAATTACATAATACAATAAGAGAAACCTCATTTACATTGAGGGGAATTAGGTGAGAAGAGAATACAAAGAGATAAAGAGATAAGGCTGGACACGCAGGTCCAATTTATAAATTCCAAATTTACAATAATTTCTAAAATTACCCTTTCCCTTCTAATATCCATCCGATATACACTATTCATTCATCACATACATATATATCAAAAACAAGACATGCTTTTACAACCAATCTAATCCAATTAATTAGTCTTTGTTAAAGTGATCATCCAATGTTCAAACAACGGTTTGATTTTGCGCGAGTCCAACTCGATTGAGAATAAGTACATAAGGTACGAATTCGCGAATTATATCGAACTACTAATTAAATCTAATTTAATTCGTATTCAATACTAATTCAATTATTTAATTCCAAATTAAATGTTTACACTTTTAATGTGCTTTAAAGACTTAGATTCTAAATCCAATTCTATTGGGTCTCAAAGCCCAACTAACATCCAATGTTTAATTTAATTCGTCAAATGGGCTTTCAATTGATTTATTAAGGCTTGGGCTTTGGTCAATGTGGGTCATACCCAATTACCAAGCCCAAATAAGGAATCACCCTTAAGTGCCATAAAACCAATTTCAAGCCCATAAGGCCCAATTAAATTATTAAAGCCCATTATATTATATTTGGACTTAATGGAGTGATTTAGGCCCAAATTGGATCCAATCCATTTGGCCCAAATCTACTTGGTCCAACCAAGCCCATTATGCCCAAATACAATATTAAAAGCCCAATTCACCAATTAAGCCCATTAATTAAATTTTAATATTCCAAACATTAAAGTCCAATTAATTAAAGTGTAATACCAAGATTAATATATTAAACCAAATATTTCAAAAAATACCCATTTAATTTATTAATCATGTATTGTTCAAAATAAATGTCCAACATTAATTTTAACAAAATCAACTCCTTTACATGTCTTATGTATTCGGCCAAGGTGAGTTTTTGTGTCGATTTGTTTTTCAATCCGATTGAATTACTAATCTACGTTCCGTACACGTTCTAAGTCATCCAATGATCTTAAACACAAAAAATCCAATCCACTCCAAGTAGCAACACATTCGGCCAAGGCATGGTTTGGGGAAAAATCATCCAATGCATTTTTCATAAAATTGATTCCATATAACATCATGTTATACACATGCAAGCATACTTATTAATCAAATTTCATAAGAACATGCTTATATCAATTTCTTCATGCCATTCGGCCAAGGTGAAGATATTGGGGAAAAATCATCCAATGCATTTTTCATAAAATTGATTCCATGTAATATCATTCTATATACATGCAAGCATACTTATTCATCAAATTTCACAAGAACATGCTTTTATCAATTTACCACACCCATTCGGCCAAGGTCAAAAATTTGGGGGAAAAATCATCCAATGCATTTTTCATAAAATTGATTCCATGTAATATCATTCTATATACATGCAAGCATACTTATTCATCAAATTTCACAAGAACATGCTTCAACCAATTTTGTCAAATTTTAACCTAAAGTATTTCATGCTTAACCTAGCTCCATGATACCATTGTTGGTTTCTATAATATGTCCCAAGGAAAGATTAAGCATCATGAAATACTATAAATGAATATATATAAAAGACTTGAAGCATGGCGGAATCATACTTACAAAGCTATGTGATGAAGAAGATGATCAAATGGTGAAGCTCCAAGTGTTGGAAGATTCGGCCAAGAGGAGGAAGAAGACTTGAAGCTCCAAGCTTTTGTATTCCAAGCTCTTTGATGGTTTCCCTATCACCTCTTTTGATCCCTTGCTTGTGCTAGCAAAAATGGAGAAATAGAAGATCAAATCTTCCTTGCCCTTGTCAATGGAGTTCTCGGCAATTTGAGAGAGAAGAGAGATTTTGTGTAAAGTCTTAATTGATCTTTTTTTACCAAAAATCAATTTATATTTATGTTATAATTTATTAAATAAATAATAAATCTATGACATAAACCATGCAATGGCTTAGAGTGTCAAACACTCAAACTCCATGCAAAGCCTTTGAGTGTAATGCACACTATCACCATGCAATGCCTTAGAGTGTTTTGTACACTATTAACATGCAATGCCTTATCAATAAAAAATGCATATAATGACAAGTGTCATGTGGGCCCCACACGTTCCCAATGAAAGTGGGCCCACGTCCACTCACGCGTTCGGGTTCGATATTTCCGAAATACCGAGCTAGCGTCGCGACGTTAATTAAATCGGATTTAAATAAATAATCGCTCCTAGCGAAATTATTATTTACGTCGCTTACGAATTAATTCTAAATTAACTCGTATGCCCGAATTAAAATCTAATTTTAATTTCGCGTCGAAATCGAATTTCGATTATTATATCGAATACAATAATTTTATCGATTAATTCCAAATTAATCGTTCTCTCTCTCTAAATAAGGCACTTTATCCAAGATAAAGTTTCTCCGCAATTAATCCAAGATTAATTAAGTCCGAATCAAATATCATAGGTGAATCTTCAGGAAGCGACCCAAGAGATCTCCGGATATTTGGGCAGTAAATACGGTCGTCGGATAATCCGAACACGTACGTACCTCGTACTACGTCTTTACCGATTTACAAGACAAGGTTGGCTTCTAGCAAAGCGCCATGCCTACCCAATTCTCCAGAAATATTCTTATAGGAATATAAGATCTGTATCAGGCGTAGTATACCGTAGTATTGCGTACATCGATCCAGTATCGGATGATCACATGCTAGGCCTGGGGCTGGAGATGTGTCTGCCCCGTACGAAACATATATCGGACATCAAGCAACTAGTCTCTTTAAATCGGACAATCCTGACCTTGTGTCATATTGTCCCGACGGTTGCAACCTTTTATAGAGTACTAGTTCTGTGTCCTGCGTGATCATCACCTCCATATGTCTGAAGCGATACTTCCATCTTGACATCACATCCAGTACACTACGATTCTCGATAAACCCAGAAGAGGTGTACACAGAACCGGTTAAGGTCCCCAACCACCAAAACTAAAGTTTACCGATTGTCGCAAGTACTAGCGATGTAAGTCTCAGGTTAAGACCATATACACCTACCCTGATGCGGCCTCCCATAGACACGTAGACATACTACCAATGGGATTCCGCGGGGTCTATCCAGAGCGAAGCTGTTTTCCGTACCATCGGTAAAACACAACCTCCTATCGCACTTGCATAAGTATCCAATACTTAAATATATGAGAACTATGCCGTCGTGCCCTCACAACGTGCACAAGCGCAATACTAGTCTATTCCGCATTATCGATGTCCAGTCTCGATAATACTACGACTAGGGATATTTAATGATTAAACCTTTGGGGACTGATACTGTCTCATATCATTCTCAGTCCAGGTACTAATCATATGGACTTTCGCCATTTATAAGTCAAAGTAAATAATATTACAAAACGGCAAAAGGCAATTTCATTATCACATAGTTAATTTTGTACGCTATGGGACATAATGTCTAACAGCCGGGCACCCTTCACCAACTGAAACCCTTGAAGCCTCAATCTCATCAACCCAAAACAACGTTCACGCCCCTTCAGGACCCTGAGGGAGCCATTTAGCAGCCCACACGCCACTTAACATCAAATAATTTTTATCCTCTCACTGCCACCTACCCCATTGCCCACGATGAACCAGCATTCACCCCAGACTGCTGAAAAACCTTGATTCTCCTCACAGCGCACACGAACAGCCCCCACAATGTCGCAAGCACAAAAACACACTCAATCCCACTGAGCACGTATCCCTTGGCATAGCTCACATTATCGGCAGTGAACCACGAAGCAGCTCAGATCACTGCTCTAAACCAGCACATTGGCCTGGAATTCACACACAGACTTCACGACATGACCTCTCTTCTCCATAGCACGCACATGTAACTGCCCTTCAAACACAAAACTCACGCATAGAGAAGACAACGTCCCCTCATTAGCTTTCAATACCACACGCTGAATTGCACAAAGACACAGCCTTCACTCTCTCATAAAGCGCACCCAATAACTCTAACCTCTCAGTTATAAATGGATGCACACAATGAGAAACCCTTAGCTATTTCACACGCAAATAACATCCACTCTGACCGTCAAAGATACCTTGACAGTGGCCAAATAAACACACAAAATCAACCCAGAACTGCCCTGAACCGAGCCCATGAACTACCTAAACCACCGCATGTAGGCACGAAAACTAGCCCCAATAACCCTAGGACATGCCACGTAATGGCCTCTCAAACTGCCCATGGAACCGGGAGAAAAATCGTCCTAAAAACGCGAGTGAAACGGAGAAAAGGCGAATTTAAAACAGTGAGAAAACAGAGAAAACAATGAGTGAAAATCACATGTGAAAATAGAAAAACAGCAGAAAACATTGAAACTGGAAAGCAGAGAAACAGCGGACCAGTGAAACACAAAACATATCCCTTCGGGCACCGTGGAGAACGCACTTCCGAAAGCGACTTAAAAGTAAGACCTGATGGCACCCTTTTTATTATCCTTTATTTTTAGTTATTTGATTATTTTATTTCGCATGAGTATTGTGAATTGGTGCATGTGTGATTTCCGGAGTGAACGGAAACATGGTGTTCTTCTTGTGGTATATCGGATGGAACCCGGACGTAATTCTGTACCCGAATTTGAAATGGACGGTATTGCGGTTTGTACTCGGGATACAATGCCACGTATCACGGAGAGACACACGTATTTCGTTTCATCCAAACCTTGTATTTGAGCATGATTACTTCTTAAGCATGATGACTTAGACATAGGATTTATTCTTATGAATGTGAAACTAGATTTGGTTATTCTTGGACATGAGGTTGTGTAGACTTGGTTAAATTATTGCACAAATCCGCTCATTACAAGTGGCATAAGTAAGGGACCATTCTGAACCCAACGGTTTGGGTCTTCCCTTGCGAGGGGTGAGTGCGGCCTTAAATCATTTCCCGGTCACACCGGGTGGCGACTCCTTTATTCTCCGGTTTAGTCCCCTGCGGGCTACTCCGTACTCCCGACCGGGCCGTGAGCCCGGATAGCGTCATCCATTTATGTGTCCTACATCTGGCGACTCCACTGGGGAAGAGAATCGGCCCCGAAATATGTTCTTGTAATGTTTGTGATTTGTGCTTTAAATTAACCATGTCTACTTGTGTTGGGTTTCTATTATATGTCCACAGGAAGATTAAGCATTTAAAATACAACAATGAGTATATATAGTAAAAGATGAAGTATGGCGGAATCATACTCACAAAGATCGGAATGCGGATGCGTTGATGAAATGAAAATTTTTCTCTTTGTGCAGTGAAGGTTTCAGCCAAGGTGAGTGGGGAAGCTCCAAGCTTTCTTTGATCCTTCCAAGCTCAAGAATTAGTTTCCCATAACACCTTTGTATGATCCCTTGAAGGTGCTAGCCTTGTGTGTGAATTTATGTTCCAAACAAAACACAATTTCTTCAAGTTTTTGCAACAAAAACAGAAAAGTGGAGAGGGCTTGAAACTTCACAGTTTCGGTCAGAGGAAAAAGAGGAGAGTGAGGGATTTGATTTCAAAAATCAATTTATATTTATGCCATAATATTATTAAATTAATAATAAACTTATGACACAAATCATGCAATGGCTTAGAGTGTCAAACACTCAATTTCCATGCAAAACCATGAGTGCATTGTACACTATCTCCATGCAATGCATCACAATTAAATAATGCATAATATGACATGTGTCATATGGGCCCCACACGTTTCCAAATGAAAGTGGGCCCACGTGCACTCACGCGTTCGGGTTCGATATTTCCGAAACTTGCTGAAGAACAGCCTTCGTCAGCGGATCTGCAATGTTGTCATCTGATGTGACCTTCTCGACCTTTACATCGCCACGATGTATAATCTCCCGAATCAGATGGTAACGTCGAAGAACATGCTTGGACCGTTGATGAGACCTTGGTTCCTTAGCCTGTGCTATAGCCCCGTTATTGTCACAATACAATGGAACGGGCTCAGCTGCTAACGGAACTACTCCTAATCCGATTAGGAATTTCGGATCCAAACTGCCTCTTTTGCTGCTTCAGATGCAGCGATGTACTCCGCTTCTGTTGTTGAATCGGCAACAGTATCTTGCTTGGAAGATTTCCAGCCCACTACTCCGTTATTCAAACAAAAAATGTACCCGGATTGCGACTTGTAGTCATCCTTGTCGGTTTGGAAACTTGCATCGGTATACCCAGATACCGCAAGTTCTCCACCTCCATAAATTAAGAAGCATCCTTAGTTCGTTTAAGATACTTAAGGATATTCTTAACTGCTATCCAGTGACCTTCACCTGGATCGGCCTGATAGCGACTGCACATGCTCAAAGCATATGAGACATCAGGTCATGTACATATCATGGCATACATGATCGATCCGACTGCCGAGGCGAACGGTATCCGACTCATGTTGTCTCTCTCTTCCTGAGTCTTAGGACACATGTCCTTAGACAGAGAGGTACCACGTACCATTGGAACCAATCCCCTCTTGGATTGTTCCATGTTGAATCGCTTCAACACTTTATCAATGTATGTACTTTGGGAGAGTCCAAGCAGCTTTCTAGATCTATCCCGGTAGATCTTTATTCCAAGAATAAAGGCTGCTTCTCCCAGATCTTTCATGGAGAATTTTAATGAAAGCCAAGCTTTCACCGACGTTAGCATGGGAATGTCATTGCCTATAAGCAATACGTCGTCGACATAAAGGACAATAAAAGTAAGTGCTCTCCCCACTAACCTTCTTGTATACACAAGGGTCATCTGCGTTTTGCACGAAATCATATTCTTTTATGATCTCATCAAAACGATGATTCCATGACCGTGATGCTTGCTTCAATCCATAAATGGATCGATTTAACTTACAAACCTTGTTTGCAAGTCTAGGTACGATAAAACTGTCAGGCTGTTGCATATAAACATCCTCCAAAAGGTTTCCGTTAAGGAACGGTTTTTAACGTCCATCTGCCATATCTCGTAATCGAAATATGCAGCTATTGCAAGCATTATCCGAATGGATTTAATCATGGCAACGGGTGAGAAGGTTTCGTCATAATCAATACCATATGTTGACGATACCCCTTCGCTACAAGCCTAGCTTTGTACGTTTGTACGTTGCCATCCATGTCGGTCTTCTTCTTGAAGATCCATCTGCATCCAATAGGCTTTACGCCTTCTGGTGCATCAACCAGTGTCCAAACTTGGTTGGCGTACATGGAATCCATCTCGGACTTCATGGATTCTTGCCATAAAAGCGGAATCGATATTTTGTATCGCTTCCTCATACGTAGCCGGCTCAATATCCTCAATAAGATTAATATCTACATGAGGTGAGATCAGGAACCCATACCTCTCAGGTACTGTTCTGACTCTCTCCGACCTACGCGGTCCTTGTGTATGTGAAGTTTGTGGTACAGACTCATCCCGGACGGTCTGTTCTTGTTCCTTCGTTGATTCATTACCAGGAACAGTATCACTACGATCTTCATCAAGTTCTACTTTCCTCCCACTTACCACTGCATTTATAAAATCCTTCTCAAGGAAAAATGCTTGTAGAGCAACAAATACTTTGTTCTCTTGTGGGTGATAGAAGTAATATCCTTTGGTTTCCCTAGGATATCCTACGAAAAGGCATTTATCAGATTTGGGTTCAAGTTTGGTACCTTCCAAACGTTTAACATATGCCCAGCATCCCCAAATCTTCAGGAAAGAGAAACCTGGTTTCCTTCCTGTCCATATCTCATATGGAGTCTGTTCAACAGACTTCGACGGTACTTTTTAAAATAAGTATAGCACTGTTTAATGCGTATCCCCATAAGGATATTGGTAGCTCAGTGCGACTCATCATTGACCTCACCATGTCTAACAAGGTGCGGTTTCTCCGTTCGGACACACCGTTTAATTGCGGTGTTCCAGGAGGAGTCCACTGTGAAAGAATTCCATATTCTTTCAAGTAATCTTAAAACTCATAACTTAAGTATTCGCCACCACGGTCTGACCGTAATGTCTTAATACTCTTCCCTGTTTGTTTCTCCACTTCGTGTCGAAACTCTTTGAATTTCTCAAAAGTTTCCGACTTGTGTCTCATAAGATACACATAACCGTAACGAGATGCATCATCTGTGAAGGTTACGAAGTAGTGAAATCCACCTCTAGCCTGGCTAGACATGGGCCCGCATACGTCAGTATGAACGAGAGCCAACAATTCTGTGGCACGTTCACATTTACCGCTAAAAGGTGATTTAGGCATTTTGCCTAAAAGACAAGATTCGCAGACGTCATATGAATTGGGATCAAATTCGTCCAAGTACCCACTCTTCGAAAGTGTGGATATGCGAGTCTTGTTGATGTGTCCTAGACGACAATGCCACATGTAAGCTTCATCTTTTAGATTACTCCTTTTGAGCCTTTTGTTTGTCATTTTAGGAGATTCATTTATATTCAAAATATAAAGACCGTTATTTGCAACAGCTGTGCAAATTTCTGCATCATTTTTATATAAATAACACCCAGTGTTTCTAAATACAAAAGTGTAACCCTGCTGGGTTAACAAGGATACAGATATAATATTCCTAGTTAAACTAGGTACAAAATAACAGTTCAAAAGTTTAAGTACATGCCCTGAGGGCAGTTCTAAAACAAAAGTCCCTACGGCCAAAACAGCAACTGGTGTTCCGTTTCCGACCCGTAGATCCATCTCCCCCGATGCCAGCACCCTGCTATCCTGCAGATCCTGCACATCAGTACAAATATGAGCACCACAACCAGAATCAAAAATCCAATTTTTAAAACTAGAAGTATTCATATTTATCTCAATAACAAACATACCAGAGGCGATAGCCTTGCCAGCCTTGATATCCTCCATCTGCCTTTTGCCCATTCGGCAGTCACGTTTCCAGTGACCCCTCTTGCCGCAGTTGAGGCAGATGTCGCGAGATTTGTCCTTTGGCTTCCTAGAAGCCACTGTCAACTTGCCCTTGCCCTTGTTCTTGAACTTCTTCTTCCTCGCACCTCCAATTGCCTTGGGCCCAGCCCTTGGCGCATGAGAGGTCGATGCATAATGCGCCTCGCGCTTGCTCCCCTTTAGGAGTTCCTTTTCGGACTCCTTCAGCACGGACAACAACTCTCCAAGAGTGTCGTCAGTGTCCATCAACTTATAGTTGATGATGATTTGTTTCCAAGTATCGGGTAGCGATTGTAATAGCATATCAATCGTCAACTCTGCCTCCAAGAAAATGCCCATCTTGGCTAACTCATCTATGTCAGCGATCATTTGAGTCCCGTGGGCCTCAACTGATGCGCCGTCTGTCATCCGGGAGCGGAAGAGTTTTCTTACTAGCTCGTACCTCTCCATCCGCTTGTTGGTGCGGTGGAGATCACGCAATCTTGCCATCATGTTAGGGATCCAAGTCCCTGTTCTGGCGTCTGAAACGATGGGTCATTGCAGCTAGCATAACTGACTGAGCTTGGTCACAATCGTCACTATGAGTCTTCCATAACTCTAGCTCCAGTGGCTCAGTGGGTTTAGGCGGGAGAGGTCTCTGAATAGTATACAGCACCCTCTCAGCCCCAAGCACTATCTTGAGGTTCATTTCCCAGTCGGCAAGTTTGTCCCTTTGAAGACATTATCGCCCATGATTATGTCGCGGACATTACCCTTGCCAGTCATCTTGACAACTATAGTCCAACTATAAAGTCAACGATGTTATGGGTACAGTCAAACTGTTACAAGCAAAATAACAATATATTAGTCCAACTAATTATTAAAATATTGACGAAATAATTTTGAAAGACGCATAAGGCTATATCTGACTTGAAATTGCAAATTCAATAATAGCCTCCCACTATTTTCTTCAAGTCTCTAACCCTCTTGTGGAGAACTCGGGAAATCGCATTTCCTAGTGGGCTAGGATCTCGTTAAATAACACACAACCTTGACTTTGGTCAATAAAGGCTGTATGCTATTTAACTTAGGTAGATCTCTATGATCAATTGGATCTCATCCAATTCCTAGATCCGGTTAGGTGGACATCCAAGTCCGAAACATATGTATAATGTCAATGTATCCATTACATTTTCCTAACCATATCCTCCGAATCATCTAGGCCTTGGCTTTGGCCAAAAACAAACCTAATGATTCCAGTTAAGCGGGACCCATTGACGAGGAAAGTTTCGTAATCAATGTCATTGGACAAAAAGTGATCTTGACTTTGGCCAATAAAAATCACGATTTGGACAAGACACCGATATGCAACAAAACTCTCATGATTCAAGTACATCCTTGATTGACAAAGGTCTTGACTTTGGCCAAACAAACCAATGCCAACTTCGGATCTTGAACAAGAATCATTCAATGGAAGGATATTTGCTTAATATAAATTGAGGGATTTTCGCGTAATTGGCAACCAATTTATTTATCTTTGTTAGGTCTCATCATCATACACCCTTAAGCATGCTTCTAAAACATCATAAAGCGTGTAAAGTAAATTAATAGTGATATGCGGATGGATATATAAACAATTGTTTCCTAGAACAAATCACTCCCTTTCCTCTCCCTGCTAGCACTATTCTACTTCTACCCATTTTCATAATACAATAAGAGAACCTCATTTACATTGAGGGGAATTAGGTGAGAAGAGAATACAAAGAGATAAAGAGATAAGGCTGGACACGCAGGTCCAATTTATAAATTCCAAATTTACAATAATTTCTAAAATTACCATTTCCCTTCTAATATCCATCCGATATACACTATTCATTCAACACATACATATATTTTCAAACAACATGCTTTTTACAACCAATCTAATCCAATTAATTAGTCTATGTTTAAGTGATCATCCATGTTCAAACAACGGTTTGATTTTGCGCGAGTCCAACTCGATTGAGAATAAGTACATAAGGTACGAATTCGCGAATTATATCGAACTACTTATTAAATCTAATTTAATTCGTATTCAATACTAATTCAATTATTTAATTCCAAATTAAATGTTTACACTTTTAATGTGCTTTAAAGACTTAGATTCTAAATCTAATCCTATTGGGTCTCAAAGCCCAACTAACATCCAATGTTTAATTTAATTCAAGTCAAATGGGCTTTCAATTGATTTATTAAGGCTTGGGCTTTGGTCAATGTGGGTCAAACCCAATTACCAAGCCCAAATAAGGAATCACCCTTAAATGCCATAAAACCAATTTTAAGCCCATAAGGCCCAATTAAATTTTTAAAGCCCATTATATTATATTTGGACTTAATGGAGTGATTTAGGCCCAAATTGGATCCAATCCTTTTGGCTCAAATCTACTTGGTCCACCCAAGCCCATTATGCCCAAATACAATATTAAAAGCCCAATTCACCAATTAAGCCCATTAATTAAATTTTAATATTCCAAACATTAAAGTCCAATTAATTAAAGTGTAAAACCAGATTAATATATTAAACCAAATATTTCAAAAATACCCATTTAATTTATTAATCATCTATTTTTCAAAATAAATGTCCAACATTAATTTTAACAAAAAATCAACTCCTTTACATGTCCATTAACATTCGGCCAAGGTGAGTTTTTTGTGTCGATTTGTTTTTCAATCCGATTGAATTACTAATCTACGTCCCGTATACGTTCTAAGTCATCCAATGATCTTAAACACAAAAAATTCCAATCCACTCCAAGTAGCAACACATTCGGCCAAGGCATGAATTTGGGGAAAAAAATCATCCAATGCATTTTTCATAAAATTGATTTCATATTATGTCATTTTACATACATATAAGCATACTCATTCATCAAATTTCACAAGAACATGCTTCAATCAATTTTACCCAAATTTTAACCTAAAGTATTTCATGCTTAACCATGGCTCCATGATACCATTGTTGGTTTCTATTATATGTCCCAAGGAAAGATTAAGCATTTAAATACAACAATGAGTATATATATTAAAAGATGAAGTATGGCGGAATCATACTCACAAAGATCGGAATGCGGATGCGTTGATGAAATGAAAATTTTCTCATTTGTGCAGTGAAGGTTTCGGCCAAGGTGAGTGGGGAAGCTCCAACCTTTCTTTGATCCTTCCAAGCTCAAGAATTAGTTTCCCATAACACCTTTGTATGATCCCTTGAAGGTGCTAGCCTTGTGTGTGAATTTATGTTCCAAACAAAACACAATTTCTTCAAGTTTTTGCAACAAAAACAGAAAAGTGGAGAGGGCTGTGAAACTTCACAGTTTCGGTCAAGAGGAAAGAGAGGAGAGTGAGGGATTTGATTTCAAAAATCAATTTATATTTATGCCATAATATTATTAAATTAATAATAAACTTATGACACAAATCATGCAATGGCTTAGAGTGTCAAACACTCAATTTCCATGCAAAACCATTGAGTGCATTGTACACTATCTCCATGCAATGCATCACAATTAAATAATGCATAATATGACATGTGTCATGTGGGCCCCACACGTTTCCAAATGAAAGTGGGCCCACGTGCACTCACGCGTTCGGGTTCGATATTTCCGAAATACCGAACTTACGTCGCGACGTTAATTAAATAGAATTTAAATAAATGATTGCGCCTAGCGAAATTATTATTTACGTCGCTAACGAATTAATTCTAAATTAACTCGTTTGCCCGAATTAAAATCTAATTTTAATTTCGCGTCGAAATCGAATTTCGATTATTATATCGAATACTTAAATATATGAGAACTATGCCGTTGTGCCCTCACAACGTGCACAAGCGCAATACTAGTCTATTCCGCATTATCGATGTCCGATCTCGATAATACTCCGACTAGGGATATTTAATAATTAAACCTTTATGAATTGATACTGTCTCATATCATCTCAATCCGGTATTAATCATATGGACTTTCGCCATTTATATATCAAAGTAAATAATATTACAAAACGGCAAAAGGCAATTTCATTATCACATAGTTAATTTTGTACAATAATACAATATCATTTACAAACAGTGACGCTATGGGACATAATGTCTAACATACTGTGGGTTTAGAGAGTTTAATCAAAGGTGTTATTAAAGCTAGGTGATGGTTTGGTGTCTTCCTTCACTCACTACCTTTCTATAAGGAAAAGCTGTGAGGGCACCTAGATAATCATTCACCCGTAGCTCATTGTGATAGAATAATTTGGAGGACTCGTTGTTTATTCCTGTCACCAAGCGATAAGAGCCTAAGAGGCTAGGGTACTTAAGAGAGCCTCGCTCCACCCTCTCTCTAGGGAATCTACAACGGGAAATTCATTTGACAGTTAGTCACATACCATAACTCATTGGCACGTACCGTAAGGTATAAAAAAGGTGCGCTCACTTGGTCGCTCGAACCCTTGAGTGGGGAGTCCTAGTTGTTAGCAAACCTTCTTCATCGAGATCCTTTGTTTACATTCTTTTAAACCTGCATGCGAAACCTAATTGTATGACCCTTAGAAATTATTTATTTATGCTTGTGTTTAGGACCATCATTATTTGGATTCAATTGAACCTCTTGTCAAGAGATAGGAGCTTGTTGGGCTATTTAAACTGGAACGAGTTCGTGTCCTTTGACAATTGGGTCAAAAGTTTCTAAAATACTGATGGGCCATTTTGTATTTAGGCCTCTTATCATTTGAAGTTGTTTAGTCATGTTATCGCATAGTGTAAACTTGTTGGGTCTTTTCAACTGGGACAAGTTTGCGCCGCGCAATAATGCGATTGAATGCTTTAAAATGACGATAGGCCAACTTATATATGTATTTTCCGCATCACACGCATCTCAAGCATTTCATGCATACACGCATCATGTTAACCCTTTTGTGTCTTAAAAGCCATCATAGACTCCCGTTGGGTTAGGAAAGCAGAGAGACTCGTCAAGAGACCGTCAGTCAACATGAGCAAGTTAGCAAACGAGAGATCCCGCCTGGATCAATTAGAGATTAAAGTAACTGAAATTATTGAGATGTTGCAAATTCTGACCAATGTTGTGGCCAGTTTGATTGTATCCCCTGTAGCCAATAACAAGAAGTGTTACGATCAGAATGGAAAGACCATCAGGGAATCCTAGGAAGAAGCAAACAGAAAAGACAGGATAGTCATTCAGAAATTGGGAAACGGAGCAGTAAAACTGTCAAACTTGGAAGGGAACGAGTTCACCGAGCCGATCAATGTTAACAGATTGAAGTTGTATTTAGCCTGAGGGAGAGAAGACTGAGCAGTCACCAAGAGAATTGGCGGAATACCTAACCCAACGGGATAGGAAATTCATCCATGCATACATGCATACACGTAACGTACTTGCAATTCTTGTGTTTGTCTTATGTTTGCAGGTTTTTAAACAGAAAGGAAGAACTAGCAGGAGGAAACACATGGCGCCAATGAGCACAGTGAGGGTCTAACCCATCATGAACAATGAGGACCTCTACACTTGCATACGTATACATTACATGCACACATCTTTATTCTGTTGTTTTGTATTCGCAGGTTTTAAAGAAGAAAAAAGAAAAAGAAAGCGGCAAAGATCAAAAGGTGACACAAGCACTGAGGATGACATTGAAGCCACCTTGACAGATGGATTTCGGTCATGTCTGGCTGAAGACGATGAATTTAGCAGTAAGGCCACCCATGCACTTTGTTGCGATTTCTGTTTTCATGTTTTGTGTATACATGTCGTAGAATTTTTAATTTTGTGTGTTATTTTGGTAGGTAAAAGCAAAGACATGGCATTTTAAGACAGAGGGAATGGTGCTTAGCAATCACAAATATGGGAGCTAATTCATTAGTGGTGGCAGAGTAAAAGAAGAATTCATGAGACGCATCCTAATGAACTTATGCCAAGCAAGAGGCGTATTGAGTACACAATTTCTTTGCTTTAATTATTGCTTTGATTTGCCTTCTTTTGTTATTTTCTGTTATTTTCGTGGATAGGATCCACAACTTTTGACATTTTAGCACTTCTTTTGGTATTTTCTTTTATTTTCGTGGATAGAATCCATGAATTTTTGACCACTCATGATTTCTTTTGTTGGTTTGTCGTAGACAGGATCCAGAAACTTTTTGAGCTCTAACCAATTCTTTTGTGGTTTAGCTAACAACCATTCGGTGAAAGGTATTAGTACAATTATTACTCATCCCTTTTTAAGTACTATAAATTTAGCTCAATATTTCTCTCCTCAACACATTCAAATATACATCCGAGTAAAAGAGAGAAAATGGAAGCCACTTTAAGAAGACGAGTTGAAACCATTTGTGTGTTTTGCGGTACCAGTGTGGGTACTAAACCGCAATATATAGAGGCAGCACAAGAAT
The DNA here is from genome assembly GCA_019454045.1 of Zanthoxylum bungeanum. NCBI lineage: Eukaryota > Viridiplantae > Streptophyta > Magnoliopsida > Sapindales > Rutaceae > Zanthoxylum > Zanthoxylum bungeanum. Next base: position 609,013 of record SKCR01040148.1, on the reverse strand, counting down.
TGGGTCGAGTCATTGCTGAACGAAATATGCACTTAATATACGGTGGAGGTAATCTTGGACTGATGGGAATTATTTCAAATGCTGTACATGACGGAGGCAGTCCAGTTCTGGGAATCATCCCAAAACCTTTGGCGGAAGCGAATCTGATAGGACCATCAAACGGAGAAGAATTGCTCGTGCCGGGAATGTTAGAGCGACTGGTGGAAATGATTAACCGTGCAGATGCCTTTATTGCTCTACCAGGAGGCTTGGGCACGTTGGAGTAAATGTTTATAGTGCTATCTTGGGCGAGCCTGAACATACACCAGAAACCTCTTGGATTGTTTAACGTTGATGGATTTTATGATTTTCTTTATGTGTTTCTTGAAGACAACCGAAGAAATGGGTTCGTAACAAAACCTGTGAACGAACTCCTTTTCACGCCAGAACTGCCCAGGACTTAATTGACCAAATCTTGGCCTTTGAACCGCATGTGGACCCTATCCTTTCCGAGATCAAATGGTCCGAGGACGATCGTGGTAAAAAGCGTAAATTGAATCTGGATCTTAACCTCTAAATCTTCTGTATTAGTATCTTGTTTATTTTGTGTTATTTAAATAATAAATAATAAAAAATGAAAAAATGAAAAAAGATGAGTGAAAAAAGTCTTTGATAGTTAGATATATGTCCGGTTATGACATTGAATGCTGTAGAGAGAAACCCTAGAAACGATAAGTATGAGACACGCTCTCTTCTGGTATTCTGAATGGATTGATATCAGTTAGACTCACGAGCACTTGATTACGGGATCCTAGCAGTAGAAGCCTGAGTAGTTATCGAGGTGACTAGTTGAAGAGATGATGTATTAGTGAATGACCGTTTGCCTGGGTGTCCACACTTGTTTACCGATGCTATGATATATGATATGGTGGGAAATAAAGAAAAAAGTCTCTGAAATAAAAAAGAAAAGAAGAAAAATGTAGACCACCTATAACCGATAAGCGTGAAGCTACCCATGGGCGAGTATTAGGACCACCATGAGGAGAAATGCTACCTTAAAGGGTAGGTGTGTCAGAAAAAGAAAAAAGAAAAGAAAAAAGAAAAAAGAAAATGAAAAGAAAGAGACAAAAGAAAAAAGATGAAAACCATATCATGTTGAGTATGCTGAAGTAATCACAGAATGTGATTAAGACATCCAGGTTGGTTAGACCCACTGGTTCGATTCTCTGAAATGAAATCACCAAGTTGGTTTACTTAAGGACTAACTTACGAAAGAGCCCTGGCACACACACACGAGGAGTCTAGCTCAGATCACCCATTCAGATGATTGGACTTGAGTATATCGAGTACTTTGAAGATTCATCGGTTTTGACACGAAGCATTCGTTGAGGACGAAAATATGTCTAGCTATCAAGATTATCTCATGAGAGGTAATACAATGTGTGAAATAGAATATTATGTCAGCTTGGGAACAAGGCCCATATCAGCTTTGGGGTGAGGCCCCACATCATTATCAGTTCGAGGGCGAGCCCATATCAGCTTGGGGGCGAGACCCTACATCATCAGTTCGAGGGAAAGGCCCATATCACCTTGGGGGCGAGCCCCACATCAGTTCAGTAACAGTTTTTGCCAGGTATGACATTCTGGAGGCGAGGCCCACATCAGTTCAGTATCAGTTTTTGCCGGGTATGGCATTCTGGGGGCGAGGCCCACATCAGTTCAATATCAGTTCTGCCAGGTATGGCATTCTGGGGGTGAAGCCCACATCAGTTCAGTATCAGTTTTGCCGGGTATGGCATTCTGGGGGCGAAGCCCACATCTCTATCAGTTTTTCCGGGTATGGCATTCTGGGGACGAGGCCGACATCATTATCAGCCTTGCCGGGTATGAAATTTTGCGGGTCGAGGCCCACATCATTATCAGTCTTTGCCGGGTATGGCATTCTGTGGGTTGAGGTCCACATCATTATCAGTCTTTGCCGGGTATGGCACTCTGCGGGTTGAGGCCCACATCGCTATCAGTCTTTGCCGGGTATGGCACTCTGGGGGCGAGGCCCACATCATCATCATTATCAGACTTTGCTGGGTATGGCACTCTGGGGGCGAGGCCCACATCATTATCAGACTTTTCCGGGTATGGAGACATCAGATCAGTTCAGCCAGGTACGGCACTCCGGGTATGGAGATATCAGATCAGTTCAGCCAGGTACGGCACTCCGGGTATGGAGATATCAGATCAGATCAGCCAAGTACGGCACTCCGGGTATGGAGATATTAGATTAGTTTAGCCAGGTACGGCACTCCGGGTATAGAGGCATTAGATCAATCCAGCCAGGTACGGCACTCCGGGTATGGAGATATCAAATCATTTCAGCCAGGTACGGAACTCCGGGTACGGAGATATGAGATCAGTTCAGCTAGGTACGACACTCCGGGTATGGAGACATCAGATTATTTTTGCCAGGTACGGCACTACGGGTATGGAGGCATTAGATCAGTTCAGCCAGGTACGGCACTCTGGGTAATGAGATATCAGATCAGTTCAGCCAGGTACGGCACTCCGGGTATGGAGATATCAAATCAGTTCAGCCAGGTTCGGCACTCCGGGTATGGAGACATCAGATAAGTTCAGCTAGGTACGGCACTCTGTGTATGGAGATATTAGATCAGTTCAGCCAGGTACGGCACTCCAGGTATAGAGATATCAGATCAGTTCAGCCAGGTACGATACTCCGGGTATGGAGACATCAGATCAGTTAAGCCAGGTACGGCACTCCGGGTATGGAGATATCAGATCAGTTCAGCCAGGTACGGCACTCCGGGTATGGAGATATCAGATCAGTTCAGCCAGGTACGGCACTCTGGGTATGGAGACATTAGATTAGTTCAGCCAGGTACGGCACTCCGGGTATGGAGATATCAGATCAGTTCAGCCAGGTACGGCACTCCGGGTATGGATACATTTCAGCAACACCTTGGGTATGAGGTTTAGTGTGTAAGGTACGGCACAATCAGATCAACTCTGTGGCTCTCTAGGTACGGAGGCGTCACTGCGACACCCTAGGTACAGGGTTAGCATTCAGACATCTGTGGCTCTCTAGGTACGAAGGCGTCACTGCGACACCCTAGGTACATGGTTAGCATTCAGACATCTGTGGCTCTCTAAGTACGGAGTCGTCACTGCGACACCCTAAGTACGGGGTTAGCATTCAGACATCTGTGGCTCTCTAGGTATGGAGGCGTCACTGCGACACCCTAGGTACGGGGTTAGCATTCAGACATCTGTGGCTCTCTATGTACGGAGACTTCACTGCGACACCCTAGGTACGGGGTTAACATTCAGACATCTGTGGCTCTCTAGATACGGAGGCGTCACTGCGACACCCTAGGTACGGGGTTAGCATTCAGACATCTGTGGCTCTCTAGGTACAGAGGCGTCACTGCAACACCCTAGGTACGGGGTTAGCATTCAGACATCTGTGGCTCTCTAGGTACGGAGACATCACTGCGACACCCTCGGTACGTGGTTAGCATCATCACTGCAGCACTCTAAGTACGGAGACGCAACCGCGACGCCCTAGGTTTGGGGCTTAGCACCATCAACTCAACACAGCAGGCAAACCATGTGGCAGCTGGCGAGCCAGGTAAGTAAAAATACATTGCACGTACTTTGATAGGATTGTCATTGTCACACACTGCACAAGTCCCATCAAAGTGGGGGCGACTGTAGGTACTGCATTTTTGCATACCAGCCCAATGATGAGCCTCGTACGGAGGCACCAACTTTTAAGTCGCGAAGGGAAGGGTCAAGAATTGACATTTTTATTGGATTTGGTTCGCTTGTTCAAGCTTCGGGTTCGCTCGTTCGGTCTCAGTTTTGAATTTACCCAACCCTAATTCATGTGTAATACACACACACAACAAAAATAAACCCTCATTCACAAATAGCCAACACAAAAATACCCCAAATGCCATTAATCAATAAACAAATAATTCACCAACCTTTTCCTACCCATCACCCCACGTGAAAGCCACCCATTTTCCATAACAATACCAAGCAAAAAACCACCAAAGTACCACAACTCCCACGTGAGCCATGCCACACCCACACTAATCATGCATCTCACCAAACCAAAAAGCCACATACAAAACAACAAAAAAAACCAAAACCACCATGCCCAAAAACACCATTTCTTCCTTTACAAATTGTCAAAAACCCCACAAGTTTTCAGGGCTCCCATCACCGAATTAACTCCATTATTTGCCTCAATCATCCTCCCAATCTTCTCCATTATCTCCCTCATTCACGCCCCATCATCTGGATTATTCACGCACAGCTCACGACCTTCAACCAAAAACCATCATCATCTTCACGGCAAGGGGGAGGGAGGCACTTTTCATTGTCTTCAACCCTACATGCACTGCACACAACCACCCTCACTTCCCTTGAACTGATCAAACAAATGAGCCATCATTCACGTACCAAGGGAAAGGCACGCACCTTGGACACACCTTGGAGATCATCCACACAGCAGCCCCTCAACTGGATCCTTATCACAGCCGGGCCCTTCACCAACTGAAACCCTTGAAGCCCTCATCTTCATCAACCCAAAACACGTTCACGCCCTTCAGGACCCTGAGGGAGCCATTTTAGCAGCCCATCACGCCACTTAACATCAAAATAATTTAGCCTCTCACTCGGCCACCTACCCACTGCCCACGATGAACCCTCATTCACCCCCTACTGCTGAAAAACCTTGATTCTCTCACAGCCACACACGAACAGCCCCCACTGTCAGAAGCACACACAACACACTTAATCCCACTGATCACGTGATCACCTTGGACCTAGCTCCCCTTCTCGGCAGTGAACCACGAAGCAGCTCAGATCACTGCTCTAAACCAGCACACTGGCCTTGAATTCACACACAGACTTCACGGCATGACCTCTCCTCTCCATGGAACGCACATGTGACTACCCTTCAAACCACAAAACTCACGCATAGATGACTGACACGTCCAACCTCATGTAGCCTTCAATACCTACACGATGAATGCACAAAGACACAGCTTTCACTCTCTCATAAAGCGCACCCAATAAACTCTAACCTCTCATGCATAAACGGATGCATAGCAATGATAAACCCTTAGCTATTTCACACGCAAATAACAGCCACTCTGACCGCCAAGATACCCTGAAACAGTGGCCAAATAACCACCCAAAAATCAACCCAGAAATTGCCTTGAAACCGAGCCCACGAACTGCCTTAAACCACCGCATGTATGCACGAAAAACTAGCCCACAATTAACCCTAGACATGCACACATAAATGGCCTCTCAAACTGCCCTGGAACCGTGAGAAAAATCGTCCTGAAACCGCGAGTGAAACAGAGAAAATGGCGAATTAAAACAGTGAGAAAATAGAGAAAACAGTGAGTGAAAATCGCATGTGAAAATAGCAAAAACAGCAGAAAACAGTGAACCTGGAAAACAGTAGAAATAGCGGACCAGTGAAAACAGCAAAACGATATCCCTTCCGGCACCGTGGAACGCACTCCCAGAAAGTGACTTAAAAGGTAAGACCTGAGGGCACCCTTTTATTTATTATCCTTTATTTTTAGTTATTTTATTATTTTATTTCGCATGAGTATTGTGAATTGGTGCATGATGTGATTTCCGGGTGAATGGAACATGTGTTCCCTCTTGTGGTATATCGGATGGAAACCCGGACGTAAATTCCGTAGCCGAATCTGAATGGACGGTATTGCGGTTTGCACTCGGGATACAATGCCAAGTATCACTTGAGAGACACACGTATTTCGTTTCATCCAAACCTTGTATTTGAGCATGATTACTTCTTAAGCATGATGACTTAGACATAGGATTTATTCTTATGAATGTGAACTAGATTTAGGTTATTCTTGGACATGTATGTTGTGTAGACTTGGTTAAATTATTGCACAATACGCTCATTACAAGTGGCATAAGTAAGGGACCATTCTGAACCCAACGGTTTGAGGTCTTCCCTTGCGAGGGGTGAGTGCGGCCTTAAATCATTTTCCCGGTTCACACCGAGTGGCGACTCCTTTATTCTCTGGTTTAGTCCCCTGCGGGCTACTCCGTACTCCCGACCGGGCCGCGAGCCCGGAACAGCGTCGTCCATTTCTGTGTCCTACAATAAATAACTTTTATTAAAATTCAAATTTGAAACTCCCACTGCTCTTACTGAAATAGCATCCCCTGTCCCAACTCTCATGGTAAAGCTACCTTCAGTAAGGTCCCTCCATGAGTCAAGTAGCTGCAAAGAACAACAAACATGGTTAGTGGCACCAGAATCAACAATCCATATGGATTTATCATCCTCCACCAAAAGAGTCTCAATGACAAGTAAATCATATTTACATGTATTCTTCTTCTCTTTAAGCTCTGCAAGGTATTTAGGACAATTCCTTTTCCAATGCCCTTGTTGTTCATAATGGAAATATTTTCCTTTGGCATTGGTTCTTTTAGAGCTTTTATTGTTCTTCTTTTTCATTGTTTTTGCCTTTGCCTTCCAATTGCCTTTCTTCTTCTTCTTTGCAGATTTAGAAGATTCGGCAACATTTGCCTCGGCATTGGGCCTACGAGGACCGTTCATAACGGACTCATAATTGGTGAGCTCATTCAGCAGTTCAGTCAATGTGAAAGTCAACTTGTTCATAGAACAATTGCTCTTAAACTGCAAGAAACTCTTCGGAAGGGTTTCCATGATCATTGTCACCTGGCTTTGTACATTAATACGTGCACCATGGGTTTCAGCCATATTAAGATGAGCCATTATCCTTAACACATGGTCTCGGACTGATGTGCCTTCCTTCATTCTAGCGGTCAATACAGAGGCAATTGCCTCATGTTGTTGCCGGTCTGAAGGTTTCCCAAACATGTTCTGTAATGACTGCATAATCATTGATGCTGTCGCCATAAGATCATGTTGTGCAGCAAGAACCTCAGACATGGATGCTATCAAATAGCTATGGGCTTTCTCATTAGCTTTAATCCAATTATTATAGGCATTACGTGCAGCTCTGCCAGCATTATGTGCTGGCTTAGGAGGACATTCCTCCATTAGGACAAATTTAAGGTCTTCACAGACCAAGATAGCATTCATGTCACTTTTCCATTTAACATAATTATCCCCGGTTAATTTTTCTTGTTGTTTGATAATGGAGATTATTGCAGATGCCATGGCTGGAAAAATAATAAACGCACATTCAATATTCATTCGTCGCATATTAAAATTGTCAAACATTTAGGCATAAAATTAAACACGATGCATGATCAATGTATAATGAATTAGAAACCTAAAAGAATTACTATGCCACGATTATCTATCATCCCACAAATAAGTGTCGTCGTAGGGTAGGTCACGTATTCGCATGATAGATTGAGACATTCTCAATTGAATAATATATCTGAAATAACTCTTATTCATATATTAATCAACTACCGTTATTTTGATCAAGGAAGCTTTGATTAACAACTTAACCATTCCTTTGTGAGTGTGACCCATTATTTCAGAACTTTGGACTTAACTAGTGAAGTGTCGCCGTAGGGTAGGTCAAATCACCAAATACATCTAGAGTCCCTATCCTTTCGGAATCCAAACTTGATATTGACCCAATAAGGACACCATCCGTAGGGGGATGAAAGCAAAGCCGTCTCGAGGCACCTATTGAATCTCACGTTTCTGGATAACAATGGAGATCGCGGGATATATTGTGGTATATCCCTCTCCCACTCACTATTTTGAAGTTTAAGGTTTCTATCTCACTAGTTTCTAATGTATTAAGATTATGCTCGGCTAAAACATATCTTTATTAATACTATTGGATTATTAGTGATCTAACTAATTTTAACACTTAAAATTTTATTCACTAATACTTATTAGTCTCTACTAATCATTAACTTAATTAAACTAATTTAATCAAGTTTCTTAAGTGATCTAATTAATTTTAACAATTAAAAAACATTAGTTCACTTATAGGTTTTAAAATTTTAGAATTCAACTAATGGACTATATGTCATTAAACCATTTAATAGATAAAAGTATGTTATTTACTCCAAAGGTACGTGGAATTGTATCCCGAGTGCAAACCAAATTACCGTCCATTCGGAAGCGGCTATGGAATTTATTTCCGGGTTTCCATCCAATATACCAAGGAAAATAATGTACTCATAATGTCCATTTGTTCTTAAACTTGAATTAGTAATTTTCAAACCTTTAAACTAATTAATCTTATTAATTCATTTACATGCATCTTATATTCTAATTTAACTTTTAAAATTACATAAAATCATATTTTATAACTTGAATATCATGCATGTCTACATGTTATGGCATGTGAAAATGCAAGAGTAGGCACCCTAGGCTATATGGCATGTTAATAAACAATTTAAAACACATATATATGCCCAGGTCTGGGCTGAAAACGTTAGTGTTACGTTTTCTGGGAGTTCGAACATTTTCCAGGCAGTAGCAAAACGTTTGAGTTGCGTTTGACGGGAGTTCGAACGAAATCGGTCTGGTGTTAAACACTAAAACTTCATTTACTCCGTTCGGGAGCTTCCGGAGTCCGTTTTGGTCCCCGTTTTTTTCTACGGACTCGTAATGGAATGAAGTTTCACATACATACAAAAATTGCATTAACCGGGCTCTTATTTTTTTTTTAAAAAAAAATACTAATCTAATTAGTATAATAAATCCAAGGCATCCCTTGGTCTTCAAATCTTGCTCCATGGTATGTTGTTGAGTTCTTCGCGGAATAGGTTCGTAATGAGTCCTTTGTGGCATCGGCTCCTCCAAGTTACAAATTGAGTTCCAAAATGGACTTATTACAAAAGAAATGAACTTACAACACTTGAAAGAATATGACCTTATGGTCTTACATTTCCAATACTAAAAATAAGAGCCGGAAAAATTAACGATCAACGCAATACATTCATCACATGAATCAAAGTAAACATTCATCACATGAACATTAAAAAACCATTCATC